>CM039502.1:40928503-40983503 GCA_022432975.1 Begonia masoniana
TGATTGGCGGCCATAGTCGGATCCGGCGAGCACGGCCACTATCACAGACCATTTTCCCATGGTCCATGATGGTGCTACAATCGTGGGCATTGGTGAGCACAAGCATGGATGGACAAGGGTGCAACCATGATGGTTGGTGTGCACAAGGTTGAATTGGGTCTGTGTGCTCAAGATGGCAAGAGCCGGGCTCTTGGGGCATGATGGTTCCAAGGCAAAGGGCACGGGGTGATATGGGGCGCTCAAGGCTAGCTGGTTACACCACGGAGTCCTAGACGTGCGGCAAGGTGGTGTGACCAGATCAACAAGCTGTTTGTGGCAATGTTAGCACAACCATGGTGCATGATGGCATGGGCCGAGGGCCCAAGGAAGGGGGCCCGATGGAACCTCCTATGGCGCGCTGGAAAATGGCTAAGTGTTGGACACTTGGGGCGCGGTGGGCTGCATGGGTGGTGCAGGCCCAAGAGGTGTCAGGCGCTGGGCACTAGAATGGACCAGGCGCAGGGCGCTGGGCCAGGCGTTGGGCGCTGGCCTAGACGCAGGGCGCTAGCGCTGGTCCAGGCGCAAAGCGCGGGGCGCAGGCCGTGGTGCAAGGTGCGGGGCGCTGGGCCAAGGCGAGGGGCGCTGATCAGCTGGGCAGAGGCACTAAGGCATGGGCGCTGGGCTGGCCCAGCCCACAGAGTGCGCAGGGTCGTGAGCCGAGCGCCAGGCAGGGCATTGAAGGAGCCAACGGCTAGTGCGCGCGCCCAGGGGGCGTTACACGGCAAGTTAATGCGCGCAACGGCTAGGCGCGCAGGATGCAGCACAGGAGGCGAGCGCGTCTGGGACGCAGGGCGCACACGGCAGCCACGCGGCGCGCACACGGCAAGGAAGCAGGGCGCACGCGGGATGCACACGGAGCTCACGCGGCAGGGTCGCAGGCTCCAAGCGCTGGGCGCCAGAAGAGGAGTCACGGCGCACGCTGGGCGAACCAGGTGGCCGGGTGGTGCGCGTGTGCCTGGCACGGACATGCGCGTGCGCAAGAGTGCACTGGGCGCACGGGCAGCGCACTAGGCACGCACAGAATGCTGGTAACCGACCCACATTGATGTCCTACGGCACATTTATGATATTTGGGAGTTATTTGTCGAGCCAAATGTGTATATAAACACCTTGAGACACCAAGCAAAGGAGGGGAGATCCTTGTGCTATTGTGGTGTCCTTGAGTGAGATTTTTGTACGTAGTCTTTGTATTTGGAATAGAAAGAGGGTTGGGAGGTGGGCTCCCGTAAACACTTGTGTCACTATACTTGTTATTCGCATAAAAAGGGGAAAGGCTGGTCAAGCCGGGGGCTTGGCGCCGCACATTGCCGAGACAAAAAATTGGCGTGTGACAGCCACCGTGTGCCACCATGGGGGCCACTATGTGCCACCATGGGGGCAACCCTGCGCTGCCACGGGCAACGGTGTCGCCACGGTCGAATGTGGTCTTTGATCATGTACGGTAGCCTTTTATCATGCTTTCTCACTAGGTATGACTCGTGACCCTTGCTCGATACTCGGATTTCGTGACCCAACGGCTGTATGTACCCACGTGGGTAATGGGTGATCTTGCGTGACCAACGATGGGCGTGGCTGCTATCACGGTGGCCGTGTTCGCTTGCGGGGGGTTTAGCTGCCTGTGCCTCACAACGGGGGCATGTTGTTGATGCTCAATCGTGACCATTGCTCGACATGTGCACCCACAGGGGGACATGGGTGATCTTGCGTGACCAACGGTGAGCGTGGCTACTATCACGGCGGCTGTGTTCGCTTGTAGGGGGCTTGGTTGCCTGTGCCTCACAATGGGGGCATGTTACTGATGTTCACTCGTGACCCTTGCTCGATAGTTGGATTTTGTGATCGGAGGCCATGTGCGCCCACAAGGGGATATTGTGATCTTGCGTGACCAACGGTGAGTGTCACACCCCCAAATCCTTGCCAAATTTGTTGCTCGGAATGTGTTGTGCTAAGCCCTTGGCTTAGCCAACCTCTCCAATTTCGCCAAACACACACGAAATAGCAAGTAATAAAAACCGAACAAAGAGACAAGATGTTTACGGGAAAACACTCCCAACCCTCAATTATATTCCAAATATAAAAAACAAGGAACAAATTCGCTCAATGATCACCACAACGGCTCAAGACAACTACTCACATGTCTCGGCTTGGTGTCTAGAGGCATCTATTTATACACAAGTGGCTTAGCCACTATACATGAATCAAAGCATTAAAACATAATTACAAGTGCTATCGGTTCATGCATGTGCATCGCGCCCCGCGCACTGCACCCTCTCAGCTAGCTGGTTCGCCCAGCGCGCCAAGTGTCTCGTCATCAGGCTCCTCGCACCTCAGCCGCGTGCGCGCACCGTGTGACGCTTTGGGCTTGCAGCGCTTCGCGCTAAGGCGTCGCACCCCGTCGCGCCACACCGCTCCAGATCGCGCCCCTCGGGTGTGCAGCGTATTGCTCGCGCTTCTTCGCGTGCGCCTCTTCGATCACACCCCTTCTCTTGTGCCCCATCGCTCGCACCTGCTAAGGCGCGCCTGCTCGCTTGCGCCTGTTCGATGGCACTTGCTCACCGGCCCAGCGCCCATCTTCTGGCGCTTGGCCTTAGCGCCCAGCGCCTTGGCCCAATGCACACGGGCTGTCTTGCATGGTGAGCAGCCTCCATGCCAAGTCCAATGCCTAGCCAAGTGCCCGCTCAACACTTAGCCAATTTTGGAGAAGCCGCGCCCCTCCTTATTCGGGCCTAGCCCGAGCCATGAGCTTAGTGCAAATTGGGGTGTGACAATCTACCCCCACTTGACGAAGTCAACGACCTCGTCGATACCCAAGCAAGATACTCGCCAATTTGCTCTTCAAATTGCCACAAGTTTACGTCTTGCTCTCAAGTTGCTTCATCTTCAAGCTCCCATTTCACTAAGAACTCTCTCCTCGAGTCCCTCTTTCTTCCCTTCATTGTACGATGGTCAAGAATCTTGGCAATTTTTTTAGAAAATTCCATCGTTACGCCGGGTGGTGCCTTTCATGGCTGATTCCTTTCCCCTTGATGGAATGGCGTAAGAAAACTCACATGAAAGGTTGGATGCATCTTCAACCTCTCGGGTAGGTTCAAACGATATGCCACCTTGCCAATTCTTTTGATTACCTCGAATGGTCCATCATACCTCGGTAGAAGTCCCTTTTGGAAGTGATGGTCCTTGACCTTCTTCCACAATTGCGGTGTGAGTTTGAGAAGAACCAAGTCGCCCTCCTTGAACTCCACCGATCTCCTCTTGCCATCCACATACTTTTTCATATGGTTTTGAGCTTTATTGAGACTATCCTTTGCTTGCTCCAAAAGCTTGGTCCGATCCATGCCATATTGAAAAGCCGCCAGACAAGACCCTTGCCCTTTTCCGCGCGCCATCTCCATTGGTGTTGTTGGTTGGAAACCAAGTGCAAGCACGGATGGACTTAACTCGGTTGATGATGTCTTGTGGATGTTGTATGAGAATTGTGCTGAATCCAACAATTCGAGCCAATCCCTTTGAGTAGCCGTGACATAGTGCCTTAGATACTCTTCAAGTAATGCATTGACCCTCTCCGTTTGGCCATCAGTTTGTGGATGATTGGCGGTTGAAAATTTGAGCTCCGTGCCCAAAAGTTTGAACAAACTTCTCTAAAATTTGCTCATGAATCGGGGATCCCGATCACTTATGATCTCCTTAGGAAGTCCAAAAACTTTGACCACTCCGTTGAGAAAATGCTCCGCCACATCCAATGCCGAATAATCTTTTGGCACTCCCACAAAGATTGCATATTTAGATAATTGGTCCACTACCACCATGATAGAACCCATCCTCCCAATAGGTGGAAACCCCGTAATGAAGTCCATGGACACCGAATCCCATGGTCTCTCCGGTATGGGAAGTGGTTGAAGAATCCCCGCCTCTTTTCTCCTCTCGGTTTTGTCAACTTGGCACACATGACAAGTCTTCACATAGAGTTCCACATCATCTTTCATTCTTGGCCAAGTATAGCTTCGGTTCAAAAGTGCAAGCATCCTTTCAACACCGGGATGCCCCACCTACTTTGTGTCATGCGCCTCCCTCATGATGCACTGCCGTAGCCCTTGCCAACTTGGAATGAACAATCGGTTCCCACGGCCTCTCAACAAGCTGTTTTCTAGCCAATACCTTTAGATAATCCCTTGCTCCACATGCTTAACCATCCGAATGTATTCTTGGTCCTCCTTTGCCCCATCTTTGATCTCTTCCAAAAATGTAGAGTGCACCTCCGAAATAGATGAAACAAGTTCCACACATGTCTTTCTACTAAGTGCATCGGTCACTTTGTTCTCGGTGCGTGCCTTATGAGTCCAAGTGAAGTCGAACTTCGCTAAGAACTCTTGCCATCTAGCTTGTTTAGAAGATAGTTTCTTTTGAGAGCGAAAGTAGGTGTTAGCCACATCGTCGGTGACCACCACAAACTTTGTTCCCAAAAGATAATGCCGCCATGTTACTAAACAATGTATCACCGTAACCATCTGTTTTTCATGAGCCGAGTACCTCTCCTCCGCTCCTCTAAGCTTTCGGCTCTCATAGGCAATAGGATGGCCCTCTTGTGTAAGGACCCCTCCAATGGTTCGATCTGAGGCATTCGTATAAACCTCAAAAGGTGCCTCAAAGTTAGGCAATTTAAGAACTGGCTCGGAAGTCACCTTTTCCTTAAGCTTTGCAAAAGCTTCTTGGCATGAATCCGTCCATTCCCAAGAGTGATTCTTACTTAGCAAATCCGTGAGTGGACTCACTATTCTTGAGTACTCCTCAATAAACCTTCGGTAGTAATTGGCTAGCCCCAAAAATGACCTAAGCTCGGCCACTTTGGTTGGTGTCTCCCACGTATTGATGGCTTCAATCTTTCTCCCATCCATGCGAATTGTTCCTCTCTTGATGTAGTGACCAAGAAAGTTTATCTCCTCCAAAGCAAATTCACACTTCTCCTTCTTTACATACAAGGAATATTGCCTCAATTTTCCAAGTACTTCTCTCAAATGCCGCAAATGCTCATCGAGTGTCTTGCTATACACCACGATATCATCCAAGTATACTACCACAAATCGGTCCAAGTAATCATAAAGCACCTCCGTCATCAAATTATAAAAAGTTGTCGGTGCATTAGTTAAGCCGAATGGCATAACTAAGAATTCAAATGAACCGTACCTTGACACCATAGCGGTCTTGTCATCATCACCCTTGGCATTTCGAACTTGCCAATAACCCGATCGAAGATCAAGCTTTGTAAAGTATGAAGCTTGTGCCAATTGGACAAAAAGATCGTTTGCATTCGGTATAGGATACTTGTTTTTCACAGTTACCTTGTTTAGAGCACGGTAGTCCACCCACATTATCAATGTGCCATCCTTCTTTCTTTGAAAAAGAACCGGTGCTCCATATGGTGCTTTTGAAGGTTGGATGAAATCCGCATCAAGTAAGTCATCAAGTTGCTTCCTTAGCTCCGCTAACTCTGACGGTGCGATTCTATAAGGTGCTTGCGCCGGTGGAACTGCACCCGGAACAAGCTCAATCTTGTGATCCACATTTCTCCTAGGTGGAAGCCTGATGAGCTCCGACCTGCAAATAGGACTCAAGAACTCGAAGAAGACCGTTAGCTCCGGTTGACACAAATTCGAGTAAATCCGAGAATGAAAATGTAAAAGAAATATCAAACGTGCTCGAAATTTAATGAAATTTTAGTTGAATCTTGTGAAGTAAGTGAGGTGTGTGCTGGTGAAAATCGTGGTCCAGATTCGTTAAGATGAAGGATTTATGGACTGTTTTCCGAGAATCGGCCAGTGAGTGCTTCAATGGAGCTTCCAGCAAGAGTTTCTTCCAAGGAAGATAACTCGATTCAAGGAATCGGTTATGGCCACTCCTTCCTGTTTTCTGCTCTCAAAAGAGTGGAGAAGGAGGTGGCAAAATCCACTCCAACTAGCTACCAAGCTAGAAGAATGGTTTGGGGGCGCAACCCTTCGGTTGTTGTCAACCGAGCTTACCTTGGAAGCTCCTTGCTCCAAGCTTCTTCTTCTATTGAGAGAGAAATCTGTGGGTGCTCATAAATCAACCAAAAAAAGTTACAAACACCAATGCCATGAATATATAGACCTAATGGTGGGCTTGGGCTTGGACTTGGGCTTGGAAGGGGAATGATGGGTCATCATGTGGACTTGAGCCATGTCTTCAACTTCAATGGGCCAAACCAAGCCACCAACTAATCCTATCATTCATGTAATCCTAACATCCATCTAATCCTAACATGCATCTAATAAAGTTTAAACAAGAAGGCCAACGTTTGCCAATAAGTTCGAAATTTTAAAAAAATCAACAAATATCAAAGCTCGGGAAGACAAATTCCCATGTGAGCATTAAGGTGCCTCTTTAGCCTTTCCACATAAGAAGATGCTTTGGTTGGTCAATGTCCCCAGCTTTAATCTCCCACTTCAAGTCATCCACGGTGTCCTCCAAGTCTTCACACGAACCATGACCTGCAAAAGAGACAAGTGTGTTAGTAAAATTATGGACTCGGGTCTAGGATCGTGTAACGGGCCTACGGGGCACATCAAAGCCTCCTAGGCAACTCGGTTGGCATCACATCGATGTACTCCTCCAATACATCAAGAACCTCTTTTGGTACCTCTTTCATGTTGTCTTCCTTGATCTCCCTTAGTGTTGCTAGAAAGGTGGTTTCTCCCTTCTTGAGACCCGCCTTCACTTGTAAAGAAGATAGTATAGAGCAGCCTCCTCCTCGAGTCTCACTCTTCACAAGGCATGGACATGAATTATCTTGAATCAACATAACTCCAAGATGTGGCATAACCGTTGCTTTGGCTTGCATAAAGAACTCGAGCCCAAGAATAAGCTCAAAATCATTCAATGGTACCACCATGAGTGGACATGCACCTTGCCACTCTCCAATCTTCATCAATGGCTCGGTTGTGCCCTTGATAGGTTGAACTCCCGAATTAATGGCTTTAATCATGCTAGCATTCTTGCTAATCTCCAAGCCTAGCTCCTCGGCCTTCTTGCTTGAGAGAAAATTGTTTGTAGCACCCGTGTCTAGCATAGCACGGATCTTCTTGCCACGGATAGATACCTCAACATACATAAGTCCCAATTTAGGAGTCACCACCTCCTTGCTTGACAAAGCATTGACAAGTTGAATCGGATTGACCCTCAGCTTGCTCTCCTCCTCGAAAGCATCCTCCTTGATTTGGACCGATGAAACCGACCCCTTATTTGGACAATCTCTTTCATAATGGGAGCCATCACAAATAAAACATCTGGAAGACTTCTTCTTTTGGGGTTGATCACTCCCCTTGGATTTGAACCCTCCACCAAATGACTTACCCTTGTCTTTGCCACCACTTTGCTTATTGCTCTTTTTTTCATCTTTGGTCTTCTTCTTTTCCGAAAAAGAAGTGGCCTTATAATCAACAAGACATTCGGCTATAGAAATGTCCGAAAAACATCACGAACACCATGTCTTCTAAGCTTGGCTTGCGCCCATGGTTGCAAGCCCGTCATAAAATTGAATAGCTTATCATCCTCATGCATGTTGTCAATGTTAAGTAGAAGAGAACTAAAGTCACGTACATAGTCTCTTACCGAACCCGTTTGTCTTAACTTCCTTAAAGCCTCTTTAGATGCCCAAGCAGAATTTTGTGGTAGGAACCGCTCGTTCAACTCTCCCTCTAGCGCCTCAAAAATGTTGATGATCGGCCCTTTTTTTTGGTGTTGTCTCCACCAAAGCTTTGCGTCTCCTCCCAAGTACATAGAAGCCACCATGACTTGACTTTCCTCCTCAACGCATGAAGCCACAAAATATTGTTTCATATCCCACAAGAAATTCTCTAACTCTTTGGCATTTCGATTACCATTATAAGGTTTAGGTTCGGGCACCTTAAATGGTAATGAAGGAGATAACAACCTCCTTGATGATCCACCAACTGCACCTTTGCCAAGTCGAGCCAACTCCTTATTGATCCGATCGATTGTGTCTGCCACATGTTGCTCGATTGCTAGGTTATCCGCCCCGATTGATGCTTGCAAATCTCCCATTTCCTTTCTTAAGTCGTGAAGATCTACTAGTAGTGGTTTGTTGTCTTGAGTTGTCATGGACACACCCGTGAAAGCCTCCAATCGAGTCACCCTCTCGAGAATCAATTCCAATTGATTTTGAATGCCTCCCTCCATGGTTGTAGAACAAGCCTACTCTCTGATACCAAATGTCACACCCCCAAATCCTTGCCAAATTTGTTGCTCGGAATGTGTGGTGCTAAGCCTTCGGCTTAGCCAACCTCTCTAATTTCGCCAAACACACACGAAATAGCAAGTAATAAAAACCGAACAAAGAGACAAGATGTTTACGGGAAAACTGTAATACCCGGCTTGTACGGACGTTGGATTAATATATATTATTATTTTATTGTATAAAGGCATTTTTGGTAAATATGTCAAATCAAGCCCGATTTATGCAAACAGAAAGCTTTATTATGATCCTAACGATTAATAGGAATTTTAAGGAATTTTTGGGAAATTTCGGAGTTATAACGCTATATTCCGAGTAATTACCTCTATCGTAGTGTAAATGACGTTTTAGTAAAAATAGTAAACGTGGTCCGAATTGCGAACGGACAGTTTTAATAAATCCCAAATATTAAATTGGATTTATTGGTGGAGTAAGAAAATTTGGAGAATCTGAATAGTTAGCCGATTGACGAAACGAAGGACGAAACAAATAGAAATAAGTGTTAAGGGCATTTTAGTAATTTTCAAATCAAATTATATAAATTAAACAAATTTCTTTTCTCTCCCTAGCTTTCTCTCTTTTCTTCTCTGGCATTCACGAACCAGAGAGCATTTCTCTCTCGCCGTTGACGGCGATCCAACATCCGGCGACGATCCGACCTCCGTTCGTTCGATTTTCTTCGTGATTTCTCCTCCAATCGACGTTCTAGGTATGAACCTACGATCCTAGAGCTTTTATTTCGATGTTTACAGAGTTTTAAACAATTAGGGTTATCGTTAAAAATGCGATTTAGGGCCCGTAATTAATAGGTTTACTATGATTAAGTGTATATTGAACGTATTAAACGTTATTGGACAAGTTTGATTGAATTAGGACGAATGTTAAAAATTGAGAAATTTCAGGTTTTCGAAAAAATATGTAAATCGAGATTTGAGGTGTCGAGCGTGTATTCGCTCGATGAAATAGCCCGTTGAATGTGATTAAAGATTTTAGGAAGTTCTTTAGTTAAGGTTTTGACAATTTGGACGTTTATTAACTTAAACTCGTTTTAACGTCAAATCCTTGTAAATTGCTTAGGTGAACAGCGCTCGTGGACGGAGCTTGAGCTGCTTTGGACACGAGGTAAGTTCTCATGATTTTCTCTGGCCGATTGGCCTACACTGTACGTCAAATGTCGTCTCGAGGAGTTTTGGAGATTCGTATGTTTATTTGTTTTGGTTGGGTAGACAGGTTTAGTTGTTTATAGGTTATAGTTTACGATTTCTAGTATTGATGGTATACATTATTGTTTGTTTGCTTTAAGATATAGAATTGTTCATGCATCACGTGTTTTAAAGAAAAGCATAGAAAATGAATTTCCGCACATTGTTATAAAGATAATGCAAAGAATGAAAACGGCCATAAGGCTTACAATTTATCGGCCGAAAGGCTTACAGTTTACCGGCCGAAAGGCTTACAGTTTATCGGCCGAAAGGCTTACAGTTTAACGGCCGAAAGGCTTACAGTTTATCGGCCGAAAGGCTTACAGGCTGAAAGGCATACAGATTATAGGTCACGCGAGGTGGGGCTCAGGCACGGCTGTACGTGTTGTAAGCGTGCACCCCCCTCCTCTAGCTGGAAAGAGTAGTCCGCCCGCTGGATCAGCTCTCTCCGTTTAGAGGGATAGGATTTCGGTGACACCTACAGTGCATAGCATAGCATAGCATGACATAGCATACCATAGCACAACATTTGCATTTACGAGTCTTACTGAGATTTTTATCTCATAGTGTATTGTATGGTGTAGGTGATTTCGAGGAAACAGGTGAGGACGATGTCCCTCCTCCTGAGGCATGATTCAGTTGACGAAGGACGGCTGCGGTGGTGTGCTGGCGTAGTCGAGGCTTATCTGACCCGTGGGGATAGTATGTATAGATTTTGAGGGTTTTGGGACGTTTTGGGCTGTTGGTTGTATAGACATTATAGGATGCTTGGTACTGGTAGTTATAGGTTTATTCAATGGTTCAAACGTTTTGGTAAATTGTATATAGAAAATGTTTTGGTTTAAAGCTTTTATTTAACGTTATACAAATGTTTTGAATGGTTTTACGATTGGTACGGATATGCTCGGTTTTTAGAGCTATCCACGCCTTTCGTTTTTAGAAAGTTTTATCACGTGTTTAAGTGCGTTTGGAGTATGTGTTTAGTGCATGTGGATGAGATGGGAGATGTGTTTGAAGTGTTGGTGTGCAGGGGGAAGGGTGAAGAAAAGTTGGTGTTTGCTCTCTGGAATTCGGATTCCAGAGAGCAAATTGTATAAAATTGTATAAAAGAAGAAGTGAAGGGGGAAGAAAGAAAAGAGTGGGCGACTGGGCGCTGGCTGCGAGCGATCGCGATGGGTTCAGCGATCGTTAGCAGCGATCGATCGCTGCATTGTGCAGCGATCGATCGCTGTGATCGCTGCAAGGCCTGCTGCGAGCGATCGCTGGTTCAGCGATCGTTAGCAGCGATCGATCGCTGCATTGTGCAGCGATCGTCGCTGTGATCGCTGTGATCGCTGCAATGTGCAGCAATTGATGCCAAGCGCACTGTTCACGTGAACAGTACCACTGTTCATGTGAACAGTGGTGAACAGTTGTGTACTGTTCATGTGAACAGTGGTACTGTTCACGGTGAACAGTGGTGACATTTGGAGTATGTGTTTAAGTGCGTTTGGAGTATGTGTTTAAGTGCGTTTGGAGTATGTGTTTAAGTGCGTTTGGAGTATGTGTTTAAGTGCGTTTGGAGTATGTGTTTAAGTGCGTTTGGAGTATGTGTTTAAGTGCGTTTGGAGTATGTGTTTAAGTGCGTTTGGAGTATGTGTTTAAGTGCGTTTGGAGTATGTGTTTAAGTGCGTTTAGAGTATTTAAAGTATTTATGGGATAAAAAAAATATAGTATGGAAATATGGATACAGTTTTAGGGTCGTGACAAAAACACTCCCAACCCTCAATTATATTCCAAATATAAAAGACAAGGAACAAATTCGCTCAATGATCACCACAACGGCTCAAGACAACTACTCACATGTCTCGGCTTGGTGTGTAGAGGCATCTATTTTTACACAAGTGGCTCGGCCACTATACATGAATCAAAGCATTAAATCATAATTACAAGTGCTATCGGTTCATGCATATGCATCGCGCCCGGCGCGCTGCACCCTCTCGGCTAGCTGGTTTGCCCTGAACTGGGAGATGTGTTGAAGTGTTTGGTGTGCAGGGGAAGGTGAAAGAAAAGTTGGTGTTTGCTCTCTGGAATTCGGATTCCAGAGAGCAATTGTATAAAAATTGTATAAAAGAAAGAAGTGAAGGGAAGAAAGAAGAAGAGTGGCGACTGGGCGCTGGCTGCGAGCGATCGCTGGGTTCAGCGATCGTTAGCAGCGATCGATCGCTGCATTGTGCAGCGATCGATCGCTGTGATCGCTGCAAGTCGCTGGCTGCGAGCGATCGCTGGGTTCAGCGATCGTTAGCAGCGATCGATCGCTGCATTGTGCAGCGATCGATCGCTGCATTGTGCAGCGATCGATCGCTGCATTGTGCAGCGATCGATCGCTGCATTGTGCAGCGATCGATCGCTGCATTGTGCAGCGATCGATCGCTGCATTGTGCAGCGATCGATCGCTGCATTGTGCAGCGATCGATCGCTGCATTGTGCAGCGATCGATCGCTGCATTGTGCAGCGATCGATCGCTGCATTGTGCAGCGATCGATCGCTGCATTGTGCAGCGATCGATCGCTGCATTGTGCAGCGATCGATCGCTGCATTGTGCAGCGATCGATCGCTGCATTGTGCAGCGATCGATCGCTGCATTGTGCAGCGATCGATCGCTGCATTGTGCAGCGATCGATCGCTGCATTGTGCAGCGATCGATCGCTGCATTGTGCAGCGATCGATCGCTGCATTGTGCAGCGATCGATCGCTGCATTGTGCAGCGATCGATCGCTGCATTGTGCAGCGATCGATCGCTGCATTGTGCAGCGATCGATCGCTGCATTGTGCAGCGATCGATCGCTGCATTGTGCAGCGATCGATCGCTGCATTGTGCAGCGATCGATCGCTGCATTGTGCAGCGATCGATCGCTGCATTGTGCAGCGATCGATCGCTGCATTGTGCAGCGATCGATCGCTGCATTGTGCAGCGATCGATCGCTGCATTGTGCAGCGATCGATCGCTGCATTGTGCAGCGATCGATCGCTGCATTGTGCAGCGATCGATCGCTGCATTGTGCAGCGATCGATCGCTGCATTGTGCAGCGATCGATCGCTGCATTGTGCAGCGATCGATCGCTGCATTGTGCAGCGATCGATCGCTGCATTGTGCAGCGATCGATCGCTGCATTGT
Source organism: Begonia masoniana (assembly GCA_022432975.1). NCBI lineage: Eukaryota > Viridiplantae > Streptophyta > Magnoliopsida > Cucurbitales > Begoniaceae > Begonia > Begonia masoniana. Next base: position 40,941,168 of record CM039502.1, read on the forward strand.
GCAGCGATCGATCGCTGCATTGTGCAGCGATCGATCGCTGCATTGTGCAGCGATCGATCGCTGCATTGTGCAGCGATCGATCGCTGCATTGTGCAGCGATCGATCGCTGCATTGTGCAGCGATCGATCGCTGCATTGTGCAGCGATCGATCGCTGCATTGTGCAGCGATCGATCGCTGCATTGTGCAGCGATCGATCGCTGCATTGTGCAGCGATCGATCGCTGCATTGTGCAGCGATCGATCGCTGCATTGTGCAGCGATCGATCGCTGCATTGTGCAGCGATCGATCGCTGCATTGTGCAGCGATCGATACTGTTCCGTGAATAGTACCCAAATGAAAAGTAAAAGAAAAAAATAAAAGAAAAACAAATGAAAAGAATTGTTTTAAGTTGTTTTATAAATAGTTTTAATTGTTTAAGTGTTTTAAAGGTTAGATTTCAATTCCGATTTCGATTCTGGTTTCGATTTCGGTTTAGGTTCCGCCTAGAGGTTATTTAAAGTATTTATGGGATAAAAAAAATATAGTATGGAAATATGGATACAGTTTTAGGGTCGTGACAAAAACACTCCCAACCCTCAATTATATTCCAAATATAAAAGACAAGGAACAAATTCGCTCAATGATCACCACAACGGCTCAAGACAACTACTCACATGTCTCGGCTTGGTGTGTAGAGGCATCTATTTTTACACAAGTGGCTCGGCCACTATACATGAATCAAAGCATTAAATCATAATTACAAGTGCTATCGGTTCATGCATATGCATCGCGCCCGGCGCGCTGCACCCTCTCGGCTAGCTGGTTTGCCCAGCTCGCCAAGCGTCTCGTCATCAGCCGCCTCGCACCTCGGCCGCGTGCGCGCACAGGGTGACGCTTTGGGCTCACAGCGCTTCGCGCTGAGGCATCGCGCCCCGTCGCGCCACACTGCTCCAGATCTCGCCCCTCAGGTGCGTAGCATATCACTCGCGCTTCTTCGTGTGTGTCTCCTCGCTCACGCCCTTTCGCTCGTGCCCCATCGCTCGTGCCTGCTCGGGTGCGCCTGCTCGCTTGCGCTTGTTCGATGGCGCCTGCTCGCCAGCCCAGCGCCCATCTTCTGGCAATTGGCTTTAGCGCCCAGCGCCTCGGCCCAATGCACACCAGCTGTCTTGCATGGTAAGCAGCCTCCATGCCAAGTCCAATGCCTAGCCAAGTGCCTGCCCAACACTTAGCCAATTTTGGAGAAGCCTCGCCCTCCTTATTCGGGCCTAGCCCGAGCCATGAGCTTAGTGCAAATTGTGGTGTGACAGTGAGCGTGGCTGCTATCACGGTGGCCGTGTTCGCTGGCGGGGGGCTTGGTTGCTTGTGTCTCGCAACCGGGTCATATGGCCAATGACCACTTGGGCCGGCTTCTCAGCTAACCTTGATGGTCGGTTTTCGTGATCGGTGGCCATATGCGCGTGCGATAGGCATGGGTGATCTTGCGTGACCAATGGTGGGTGCCACGGACCATTTTCCCATGGTCCATGATGGTGCTACAACCGTGGGCGTTGGCGAGCACAAGATGGAAAGAGCTTGGCTCTTGAGACTTGATGGTTGGCGAGACAAAGAACACGAGGCAATATAGGATGCTCAAGGCGAGTTGGCCACACCATGAGTCCTAGACGTGGGGAAAAGTGGTACGACGAGATCAACAAGCCTTGTGTGGCTAAATCAAGACAATCATGGTGCATGATGGCTCGGGTCGAGGGCCCAAGGAAGGGGGCATGGTGGAACCTCCTATGGCATGCAAGAATATGGCTAAGTGTTGGACACTTAGGTGCATGGGTGGCTACATGGGTGGTGCACACCAAACGGTGTTTGGTGGGTGGTGGGCTCGGATGGTGGGCTGGGTGCGTAGGTGAGGCGCGCAGCTGGGCAACTAGGCGCTGGGCACGGAGCAGTTAGGCCAGGAGCGCTGGCTAGGCGCTGAGTAGCTGGGCCAAGACACTGGGTGCGCTGGGTGCACAGGGCATGTGGGCCGAGGTGCAGGGCGCTAAGGCCAGGCGCCAGATGATTGGCGCTGGGCTGGCATGAGGGAGTAGCCCAAGTGACGAGAAGGTGCGAGCCAAAGGGCGCAAGTGCGCAGGCCCGAGCAGGGAGGCACGAGCAAAGAGGCGCGAGCACGCAGGGCGCGAGCCAAGGGGCGCAAACGAATGGGCGCGCACGAAGGGGCGCAAGTGAAGAGGCGCGACGCTTGGGCACAGTACGCGGTATGCGGCGCGCGCTAGGCAGACACGGTCAGGACAAGGTCTGGGCATGAAGGGGTGCGAAGCTTCGGCGCGAGGAGGTGCCAAGCCAGAGTGCCAAGAGGGGCGCACATGGCCGGGATGCAAGGCGGACATGGCATGCACACGAGGTGCACGCGGCAGGGACGCGGTGCACTAGGCGCTGGGCGCAAGAGACAAGACACGGCGAGCACTGGGCGAACCAGTAAGCCGGGTGGTTCGCGTGTGCTGGGCGAGCACGCACGCGCGCACAGGCAGCACGCTGGGCGCGCTGTACATGCACGAACCGTGGGTATTTTTGGTGTCTTTTCATTTATATGCGATTCATGTATAATGGCGGGGCCATTGTGTATAAATAGACCTTAAGACACCAAGAAAAGGAGTGAGAGATCCTTGTGCTATTGTGTATAAATAGACCTTAAAACACCAAGACAGTGGGCGTGGCTGCTATCATGGCAGTCGTGTTTGCTTGCGGGGGGCTTGGTTGGCCTGTGCCTCTCAACGGGTGCATATGGCCGATGACCGCGTAAGCGTGTCTCTTGGCTAGCATCAAAAGTGATGGTTGCTCGATGTTTGGTTCTTTATGATCGCTGGCCATATGTGCCCACGGGGCGCATTGTTGATCTTGTATGACCAAAGGTGGGTGCGGTTGCTATCATGGCGGCTGTGTTCACTGGCGGGGGGCTTGGTTGCCTGTGCTTCACAACGGGGGCATGTGGTTGATGCTCACTCGTGACCATTGCTCAATAGTTAGATTTTGTGATCGGCGGACATGTGCACCCACAGGGGGACATGGGTGATCTTGCGTGACCAAAGGTGAGCGTGGTTACTATCACGGTGGCCGTGTTCGCTTTCAAGGGGCTTGGTTGCCTGTGGTTCACAACGGGGGCATGTTACTGATGCTCACTTGTGACCCTTGCTCGATAGTCGGATTTCGTGATCGGAGGCCATGTGCGCCCACAAGGGGACATGGGTGATCTTGCGTGACCAAAGGTGGGTGTGGCTGCTATTACGGCAGCTGTGTTCGCTGGCGAGGGGCTTGGTTACTTGTTTCTCATAACCAGGTCATATGGCCGATGACCACTTGGGTGGGCTTCTTGGCTAACTTTGATGGTCCGATTTCGTGATCGGCGGCCATGTGCGCCCACAAGGGGACATGGGTGATCTTGCGTGACCAAAGGTGGGCATGGCTGCTATCACGGCGGCTGTGTTTGCTGGCGGGGGGCTTGGTTTGCTTGTGCCTCTCAACCAGTGTATATTGCTAACGACCGCTTAGACTGGCTGTCTTGGTGAGCGTCACTAGTGGCCCTTGCTGTCTGTGCTTTGATGATCGCGCTGAGCTTTCTTGGGTTGATTGTGGAATTATGCTCTGTTGCTTGCTGGATTTCTGGCGGGGAATAGGGTTGTGGTTCCATGGATTCAGGGCTTTGTTTGAGCAAAAAGCGTGTGAGTGGCATTTTGGTCGTATCGCTTATGAGGATTTCTGCTTCGTGCATTGAACTGTAGCTGCACGTTTCTTCGCATGATGTTTTCTCCTTTGGATTTTGAATTCGTTTGAGAAAATGTGCGTTGGTTTCTATACAAGCGACCCGTAACTCGGCATTTGATATGTCTCATGGACCTTTTCTGTCGGTGTCTTTGATGGATACATGGCGAACATTAAAGCTGCTAATGCATCCCTCTAGGCTAATCAAGAGCATCAGTTGTTGCTGCTGCTCTTGATTTTGTTTGGTGGTGTGCATTTGTTTGTTCCTTGTTGCCTCGGAGGTAGAAAATGAATGTGATTGTTCTTGGCCCCATAATTTGAGAGTGTTGAGAACGACGACCTACATTGCCTCAGAACGACTGCGATTGCGCTTTTCCTTGTACGTTGAGGTCACCTTGGGCAGCTTTGGCCGAGGACGTGTAATCCAGACGCATAGAAGGAATGCTACCTGGTTTATCCTGCCAGTAGTCATATGCTTGTCTCAAAGATTAAGCCATGCATGTGTAAGTATGAACTAATTCAAACTGTGAAACTGCGAATGGCTCATTAAATCAGTTATAGTTTGTTTGATGGTACTTGCTACTCGGATAATCGTAGTAATTCTAGAGCTAATATGTAACGACCCCAACCCGGTTAGGGCCGTCATGGCCTAACCATAAATTACTCCTAACTTAGAGTTTACTTAGAAATTCTCTCCTTTTTTTTTTGCAAAACCCTTTCCATAATACTTAAACAAACTATAAACAATTAAACAAAATCAATAAAATAAGGGGGGCAAAATTGACAAATGCCAGCCAAAGGAGGGGCGACTGATCGCCCTTCCTTACTGGCGAACAGTTGCCAGAAAGGAAACGCGAGGGGCGATCGATCGCCCTTATTGGGCGATCGTTCGCCCCATATGATCGCCCAGCGATCGCCTGTTAGGCGATCGCTCGGCAATCGCTCTGGAAGTTTACATCCAGAGTGCTTGCCTTCTGGCGATCGATCCCCTTCCCATGGAGATCGATCACCAATGGCTTTGGAATTCCATTCCAGAGCCATGCTTCTTCTCCCTTCTTCTTTTCTCTATCCTTTGTGTTTCCTCAACAGATTCTCTATACTCAACAACATAAATTTTTATTAAACTAAAACAAAACACTCATTTATAGATCATCCAAAACACGACACTAATATAACCTACGATTTCGGGAAAAACTCAAGAAAATGAACCGCGTGGATCACTCTAAAACCGAGCCAATCTTCATAGTTCAAACACCTAAAACATAGAATACATCAATAAAACCACAATTCCAACAATTAATCATAGATATGGAAATTCCTAAAACTTCATAAAAACCAATACGTACTAATTCATCCAGTGATTCAACTCCAAGTCTACATCCGCTACATAAATTCCCAAAATGTGTAACTCATCTAAACAACCTAAAGTCTATCCTTGTTCCTACTCATTCACCTCTATACATCATATTACCCCAAAAAGTGCAGAGCCCACACTCGAATCATCAAACTAAGCCAAAACACGCCCCGTCGCCACGATCCTCGTCCATCAACCACCTAAGCATTTTCTTCCGGAGCACCTTCGTTATCGTCACCTACATCATACGATAAATACAGTAAGCCTAATGCTTAGTAAAGAGTGCACTAAACATAACATTACATATATGCATTACATTTATAAAACATATTCGTTTTCATTTTATTTTTTTTAACTTAAATCATTCGTCTATATAATAGACCATTTCCTTGCCCCATGAGAACCGTGTCTTGCCCCGTGAGAACCGTGTGTTGCCCCGTAAGAACCATATCTTACCCCGTGAGAACACATACCACATCACATAGTTCGTTGTTAATCATTTGTTCAACTTTTATAAAACATGTTCATAAATAGTTCGTATGCACGTTTAGGAAAAACATGATGCATGAGGACAAACATTCACATAAGGAAATCATCGAAGACAAACCCTTAAACGTCTATAGCCCGTAGGCGGACGAACACTTAGTTAGAAGCTAAACATTCATCCTAGGATACCCGACTAGCCAAAACCCTTACAACCAACGAACATCATCATCTAAATCATACAATTTTTATATCGTTACGACGTAGGGCCTTAGGAGCCGGAAACCTAACACTCACTTACCTGGCGTCCTAGATAAGCCGAGCACCGTCCTGAGAGCTTGGGTCACCTTAGGCATTTTCATAACACGTCATTAGTTTTAACTCTAAATCATCAACTTTAAAACTAAACGAAATCCCGAGCTAAAACAATTTCTTCAAAAACTCTAATTCACTTCATTCGGGCATTTTGTCGAGCACGTTGTCCTCACTAATTTCTAAACCTCATTAATGGTTTTCAACAACCTAAAATTAACCCTAAACACTAACCAACACCATTAATTCACACTAACTACTCCAATAATCGTAAATACATCTTTATTGGGCATTAATTTCGTCAAACTATCGATTCCTCCTAAAACCAACAATTTCTCAACAAACCCTAAATCGAATAACACCCTAAAATAACTATTAAACTAACTCAAAGTATAGAACTTACCTAGAGTGTCGATTTGGAAAAGGGAAATCGAAGGAAAACGTCAAAAAATCAGAAGAGTCGCCTATGTTGGAGAATCGACAATGAAGGAGAAGAAGAAATCGCCAAGGGAGGGGGAGAACCGCGTGGAGGAAGAGAAAAATGAGGGAAAAATAGTGAGTTTTCTAATTAAGTAAAATTTGATTTAACAAATTACCTAAATGCCCTTTTATTATTTCCTTGCTTAAACTCTTTAATTAACCTATCAATTTAGTTTCTCCAAAATTATTTTGTTTCACCAAATATTCCTATTTAATCCTAGGGTTCTAACGAAACTTTCCGTTCGCTAAACGGACTTAATTTACTATTTCTACGAGTCAAAACAATATACGATAATAAATTGGGAACCCGGGAACCTAAGACTCAAAACCCTTAGAAATGGAAAATTTTTGGGCGTTACATCCTACCCTCCTTATTTAGAATTTTGTCCCCAAAATTTCGTACATGAAAAACTCTGGATACCTATCCATCATGTCTTGTTGTCGTTCCCACGTTGCTTCCTCTACGTTTTGGTTTCTCCATTGTAATACCCGGCTTTATGAGATATTAATATTTTAATATATATTGGTATTTTTGTAAATATGTCAAATCAGGTCCGTTTTACAAAAAGAAAATGTCATTAGAATCCTAATGATTAATGGGAATTTTAAGGAAATTACGAGAATTTTCGGAGTAATAACGCTATATTTCGAGTAATTACATTTCTTGAAATATAAAAGATGTTTTAGTAAAAATAGTAACCAAGGTCCGTTTTGCGAACGGACAGTTTTAATAAATCTCAAATAATAAGTTGGACTTATGGGTGAAATAAGGATATTTGGCAGAATCGAATAGCTAGTTAATTAACGAAACAAGCGACGAAACGAATATAAAAACTATGGAAGGGCTAAACGGTAATTTGACAAGTCAATTTTAATATTTAAAAACCTTTTTCTCTTCCTCCTTCACCATTTCACGCCAGCAGCTCTCTGTTTTGATTTTCCTCTTGGCCTCCTCTCTGCCGCGAGGGTTTATCAACTTCCGACCTCCGTTTTTCTTCCGTTCGTCTTCTGCTCTTCGCGTTTTCTCCTCCAATCGACACTCTAGGTATGGATCTATAGTTTTAGAACGCTTATTTTGAGTTTTACGGAGTTTAAACAATTAGGGTTTTGTTTAGGTTTCGTTTTAAAATCACGATTTATAGTCTGGAATTGATAGGTTTGCCGTAATTAAGGATATAGTGAATGTATTGGACGTTATTGGACGAATTTAATTGATTTAGGAGGAATGTTAAAATTTGAGAATTTTCGAGTTTTAGGGAAAAACTCATAAATTGTAGTTTCGAGGCATCAATCGTAAATTGTTTATCGATATGCTTCTAATAATTAAGTTAGAAGTTTTAAGAAATTCTTTAGTTAAGGTTTTGTTAATTTGGATGTTTAGAAGCTTAAATTGTTTTAACATCGACCGTTGTGTTTTGCCTCAGACAAACAACGCTCGTGGACGGAGCTTGAGCTGCTTTGCACACGAGGTAAGTTCTCGTGATCTTCTCTGGCCGATTGGCCTAGACCGTACGTCGAGGTCGTCTCGAGGAGTTTTGGTGACGCGCTTATTTACTCGCTTTGGTTGGGTAGTTAGGGTTCGATTGTCTTCTAGGTTGATTTTGTGTTTTGATGGTATGCTCTGTACGTATGTATACTTTCTGTCATATTGAACTGTTCACGCATCACGTGTTTTAAAAGAACATAGAAAATGAATTTCAGCATGATGTTTTAAAGAGAATGGCGATGTGGCCTGGAGAGAGGCACGACCTATTGTGGAGACCGATTACGGGTTTGTCACAATACCACATCTATTGCATACTCTTACAGTTATACAGTTACAGGTCATGCGAGATGGGGCTCAGGCACGACTGTACGTGTTGTAAGCATGTACCCCTCCCCCCCCCCCCCCCCGTCTAGCTGGAAAGAGTAGTCCGACCGCAGGATGGGCTCTCTTTGGTTAGGAGGCTGAGATCTCGGTGACACCACAGAGTAAAGATAAAGAAAATGCTGCATGATTTCTGAACTCATACGCATAACATGTATGTACCTTTACTAGAACTTGCTGAGATTTTTATCTCATAGGTGTCTGTATGGTGTAGGTGATTACGAGGAAACAGGTGAGGATGAGATTCCTCCTCCTGAGGCATGAGTCCAGTTGACGAAGGATGGTTGCGGTGGTGTGCTGGCGCAGTCGACACTTACCTGACCCGTGGGGATGTATGTATAGGTTTTGGGGTTTTTGGGATGTTTTGGGCTGATGGTAGATTAGAACATTTTAAGATGATTGGGAACTGTATAGTTGATAGGTTTATATGTCGATAGTTCAATGTTTTGGTAAAACTATTTGTAAAACGTTTTGGTTAAGGTTTTATGTAGATTTTCAAGAATTAATGATGATTTAAAACAGGTGGATATACTCGATTTTCAAACGTATCCATGCAAATTATTTTCTCAGAAGTTTAATGTGTGTATCGGTTATGTATTTTAGGAAAGGAGAAAGCTGGTGTTTTGCTCTCTGGAACCCAGAGAGCATTTTTACATTTTAATGGGCTAAAGGGAGCGGCTACCGATCGCCGAATGGTGGCTTTCGATCGCCGATTGGAGTAGGCGACTGGGCGCGGGGTGAGGGGCGACTGATCGCCCCTCCTAGTCTTGATACAGCTACCGATTGCTGGCTTGAAGGGCGACTGATCGCCTTGCTTGTTTGGAGCATCAGCGATCGATCTCCATATGTTGGAGATCGATCGCCCCTTCCGTTTTGTGCCATCAGCGATCGATCTTCAAATGTTGGAGATCGATCGCCCCTCCTGTTGGTTTACTGTTTTTACAGTCTTGCCCCCCTTTAATTTTAATTGTTTTAATTGATTTTATGTTTTATTTAATTAGTTTTATGTTTTGTTTTAAACGGTTTAAGAGTTAGATTTCAATTCCGATTTCGGTTTAAATTCCGCCTAGAGTTTATTTAAAGTTAAAAGTATAAAAAAAATAAATAAATAATATGTACGGGAAATTGGGTACAGTACTAAGGTTGTGACAATTATGGTATCAGAGCCCCCAGGTTTTAAAATCGGTTCTGTAGACTGCTCGACTGCACAGCCACTACGCGAACATTCTTCATCAACTGTAAGTGTGTTTATAGCTTTATTTGATTTCTAGTTTCTTAGAGGATTTGTCTTAACTTTTTATAGGAGTCATTTATAAAAATGGTGCGTCGAGGAAACGACCGAGACGACCGAGATGATACGATAAACCATCTCAAGGATTTCATTGCACAACAATCCCAGCATATGGACCGACAGGCCCGACTTATACATAGCCAATCTCGTCAACTGGAGATATTAATAAATCGAGAAAGACCTAGGACCCAAGGGGTGGTTACTCCCGATTTCCACGGTGTGGACGGGTACCTCGGGGGGTTTCAACCGCACCCAATAGAGGAAGAACAACAAAGAGGCGTTAAAAGAGGATATGACGGAAGAAAGGACCAGAACAAAGAAAGCTGAGCACAAGGAACTTCTCAGAAACCTTTGTGTCCGAAATGCCAGAAAGAGCATTATGGAGCTTGCTGGATGGGTACAAATAGGTGCTATCGGTGTGGAGAGGCTGGCCATTATATCAAGGATTGTCCAGTATTGAACCGAACCCAACCCGTTGGGGATCAAAAGAGAGGAGCACCGAGGGTAATTACCCCGATCGAAGCCGAGAAGGCTGCCCCACCGTCAGTCGCTTCAGGTATAGTTTTATTTCAGCAGTTAATGGAATAAAGAGTATTAGAATGTAAACTTGTGGGAAGATAATTGTTTGATAGGTCGAAGTAACTTTAAAGATAGTAGAAGGTGGGTTAGAAGAGTTCCTAAGTTAACCTCAATGATAAGATGGTAGATAGATGCAGGACGATATAGGCCTTATAGAGAGAGCTAAGCGTTAATAAGATTAGCCTTACTTAACCAGGAGAAGTTGTACACATAGATTTTGTTACCATTTGAGGGATACAGCTTATGACATATAAGATTTAAAAAAAAAAAGAACCCTAATTGATGAAACTCAAACCCTTAGAGTTTTAGGGTGTGAAGAATCAAATAGTCATTTAAAGCATCGGGAGATGCTTTAGGTTGTCAAGGTATGCTAAGTGCATTTAAGCAAGTAAGAGGGTATAGCAAGAACTTGTATGCCCTAGATCCATGAAAAGATGAATGTATTTAGACTAAAACCATATCCAAGAACTTAACTAGCTCTATTGTTGAGAGGATATGAGAGTGATTATTTCGGTTGTGGTTTAGAAGGACGTGGTAGATCAATACAAGTCGTAGACATAAGATTTAAGTGATCAGGTAGGAGTGGTCGTATTGACCAATATTGAGTCAGAGAATAACAAGATTTACTTAGAGTTTGAGAGTTAATAAATTCCAAAACATTAGAGAATCGAGGTCATGTGTAAGGGGATACTCAAGATACCGAAACCTGCTGTTCTCTGGGAAAAGAGTACCACCTTAGTAGGCTAATCAATAAAGAAAGACTTTAGATTTCTGAGAAGATTGCAACCGACCTACTAGGTGGGGGCTTAGTGAAGTTAGGAGCGATTTATGAATAGTAGACGCGTCAAATCTTTGGTGTTGCATGGTTAAAGGCTAACGCTTCAGATTTGTGGTTGTGTTTAAGAGTTTAAGGCAACCGGTATGACCATAGAAGGGATGGCGATACAATTAGAGCGAGTCTATAGTGGGTACAGATCAAGTTAAGAATCACAAACATAAGATTTACCTCTAGGGTGGAGGTAGGAACATTGGTGTTCAAGGAACTAAGAAAGTTAACTTGAATAATGAGATGTTTCAAAAATTTTCTTTTGAAGAAAATAGAAGAGTATGGTTAGTGAGTTTGAGGAGGTTGAGATTATGGACGTAGATTTATTTAGCAACAAATCCGCAAACAAGAGGAATGTGGACGAACCGTTACACTGAAGCCAAGTAGTGTATTAAACCTGACTAGAAGAAACAAAGGAGTGTAGACCACTTAGTAACTTCGAAGAAATCCTTGTGTGATATTAGGAATAAATGAAGAAGAATGTTGGACTAACTGAAGGGTTAAGGTCAGAAGACTAGATCAGTGTTTCACGGTAAACGATTTGTGATGTTTGCGATTTATAGAATAGGAAGAACAAGAATGTACGATAAGCCCACATAAGTAAACTTAATGTGGAAATAAGTTAGAAAAACTTCTAAAAGATCGGTATTTATTAGGTCGAGACCGATGGACACCTGGGTAATTTAAGAGTAGAATAGATAGTTGGAGCGAATTTACGACAAAACTTAGTGATTCCATTGTATTTAGGGTTAACAAGGAGTTGAGCTAAACGAATGAGCGTAATGTATATAGTAAGAGGAAAGACATAGCGATAGAATTCATTGAGGTAGCTTAGAACAATACATGATGTTTGTAACGTTTTAGTTACAAAGGGATCAGGAGCCAACCTTTTCCCAGATGGATTCGTTGAAACCTCGGAGTAATCTCGATGAGATGGTTTGTGTAATTAGAGATTGGAGACTTAGTTGAGAATTTTTATTAAGACTCGCGAGGTGCCCAAGGAAGTGTACAATTTGGATACTGTTAACGAAGAAGTTCTGTGGGGACATTACTAGGTAAATGTGGATTCGAGTGGTCAAAAAAGAGACTAAAGTTAAGGCCAACGAAATTATACCTGAGGCTAGTTTTACAACTCCGATATTTATATAGAAATTGTTATACCCGATAGGTGGATAAGGTCGTAGTGTAATGAAGATTTAATATTAGAATAAATAATTCGAGAAGGCTTTGATAACGTGAAGTAGTTAAGTACGTGTTCGATAGACGTAGGATTAATGAAGTAGAAACTAAAGAGACTTAATTCACGGAGTCGAAGTTGAAAATAAAGAGGAGTTTGGATCGCAACTTGGGTGTTGTTAGGAGTCCTTGAAAGATTGTTAACGCAAATGACGTCGGAAAGTTAAAGTTATTTCGAGGATTGAGGATAAGAGACAATCTTTAGTAGAAACCAATTAATAAGTTGGAGAGAGTTTAACGTTTTGGGTGACTAAATGTAAACCAATGTGTGCTCGAGATGTTAGATGTCAAGTACACAGTTAGAGGTCGTTCGGTTCAGACTTAGAAATTTGGTAAGATTTGATGCGTGAACTGAAAAATGAGGACTACGATTAGGAAGCTAATGTAGAAATTTGGTTGGTGTGTATCCTGATTGTGAACAGGATTGAGCGAATTGCGTTGAAGTATGGGTTACAGCCCAGAAATTAGATGAAATTGTAGACATTCAGTGTGGTTGGTGTTAGGAAGCTTAGGCACAGCCCTGACAAAAAGGGGCATGCGCAGATATTAATGTGACAATATGTCGTTTGGTTAATTGATTTGAGATTTGAAAGTTGGATTATGCTTAATACTTGAGTAAGAACGTGTACGATCAAATCAAAAGTAGGGAATACTAATTTAAGGCCAAGGTTGAAGAGTAGAGTAGAGAGTTTTGGTTTAGAATCACGAAATATGACCGTATGTACAGATGATAAGTCGAAGTATAAGGACACAAGACACTAGACGTTAATATCAAGGACTATAAGCCAGGGCAAATTTTGAGGACAAAATTTTAAATAAGATGGGTGGAATGTAATACCCGGTTTTATGAGATATTAATATTTTAATATATATTGGCATTTTCATAAATATGTCAAATCAGGTCCGTTTTACAAAAAGAAAACGTCATTAGAATCCTAACGATTAATGAGAATTTTAAGGAAATTACGAGAATTTTCGGAGTAATAACGCTATATTTCGAGTAATTACATTTCTCGAAATATAAAAGATGTTTTAGTAAAAATAGTAACCGAGGTCCGTTTTGTGAACGGACAGTTTTAATAAATCTCAAATAATAAGTTGGACTTATGGGTGAAATAAGGATATTTGACGGAATCGAATAGCTAGTAAATTAAAGAAACAAGCGACGAAACGAATATAAAAACTATGGAAGGGCAAAATGGTAATTTGTCAAGTCAATTTTAATATTTAAAAACCTTTTTCTCTTCCTCCTTCACCATTTCACGCCAGCAGCTCTATGTTTTGATTTTCCTCTCGGCCTCCTCTCTGCCGTGAGGGTTTATCAACTTCCGACCTCCGTTTCTCTTCCGTTCATCTTCCGCTCTTCGCGTTTTCTCCTCCAATCGACGCTCTAGGTATGGATCTATAGTTTTAGAATGCTTATTTCGAGTTTTACGAAGTTTGAACAATTAGGGTTTCGTTTAGCTTTCGTTTTAAAATCGCGATTTATAGTCCGGAATTGATAGGTTTGCCGTAATTAAGGATATAGTGAATGTATTGGATGTTATTGGATGAATTTAATTGATTTAGGACGAATGTTAAAATTTGAGAATTTTTGGGTTTTAGGGAAAAACTCGTAAATTGTAGTTTCGAGGTATCAATCGTAAATTGTTCATCGATATGCTTCGAATAATTAAGTTAGAAGTTTTAAGAAATTCTTTAGTTAAGGTTTTGTTAATTTGGACGTTTAGAAGCTTAAATTGTTTTAACATTGACCGTTGTGTTTTGCCTCAGACAAACAACGCTCGTGGACGGAGCTTGAACTGCTTTGCACACGAGGTAAGTTCTCGTGATCTTCTCTGGCCGATTGGCCTAGACCGTACGTCGAGGTCGTCTCGAGGAGTTTTGGTGACGCGTTTATTTACTCGCTTTGGTTGGGTAGTTAGAGTTCGATTGTCTTCCAGGTTGATTTTGTGTTTTGATGGTATGCTCTGTACGTATGTATACTTTCTATCATATTTAACTGTTCACGCATCACGTGTTTTAAAATAACATAGAAAATGAATTTCTGCATAATGTTTTAAAGAGAATGGCGATATGGCCTGGAGAGGGGCACGACCTATTGTGAAGACCGATTACGGGTTTGTCACAATACCACATCTATTGCATACTCATACAGTTATACAGTTACAGGTCATGCGAGATGGGGCTCAGGCACGGCTGTACGTGTTGTAAGCGTGTACCCCCCCCCCCCCGGCGTCTAGCAGGAAAGAGTAGTCCGACCGCAGGATGGGCTCTCTCCGGTTAGGAGGCTGAGATCTCGGTGACACCATAGAGTAAAGGTAAAGAAAATGCTACATGATTTCTGAACTCATATGCATAGCATGTATGTACATTTACTATAACTTGCTGAGATTTTTATCTCATAGGTGTCTGTATGGTGTAGGTGATTACGAGGAAACAGGTTAGGATGAGATTCCTCCTCCTGAGGCATGAGTCCAGTTGACGAAGGATGGTTGCGGTGGTGTGCTGGCGCAGTCGACGATTACCTGACCCGTGGGGATGTATGTATAGGTTTTGGGGTTTTTGGGATGTTTTGGGCTGATGGTAGATTAGAACATTTTAGGATGCTTGGGAACTGGATAGTTGATAGGTTTATATGTTGATAGTTCAATGTTTTGGTAAAACTGTTTGTAAAACGTTTTGGTTAAGGTTTTATGTAGATTTTCATGAATTGATGATGATTTAAAACAGGTGGATATACTCGGTTTTCAAACGTATCCATGCAAATTATTTTCTAGGAAGTTTAATGTGTGTATCGGTTATGTATTTTAGGAAAGGAGAAAGCTGGTGTTTTGCTCTCTAGAACCCATAGAGCATTTTTACATTTTAATGGGCTAAAGGGAGCGGCTACCAATCGCCGAATGGTGGCTTTCGATCGCCGATTGGAGTAGGCGACTGGGCGCTGGGTGAGGGGCGACTGATCACCCCTCCTAGTCTTGATACGGCTATCGATCGCTGGTGTGAAGGGCGACTGATCGCCTTGCTTGTTTGGAGCATCAGCGATCGATCTCCAAATGTTGGAGATCGATCGCCCCTTCCGTTTTGTGCCATCAGCGATCGATCTCCAAATGTTGGAGATCGATCGCCCCTCCTGTTGGTTGACTGTTTTTACAGTTTTGCCCCCCTTTAATTTTAATTGTTTTAATTGATTTTAAGTTTTATTTAATTAGTTTTATGTTTTGTTTTAAACGGTTTAAGAGTTAGATTTCAATTCCAATTTCGTTTTAAATTCCGCCTAGAGTTTATTTAAAGTTATAAGTATAAAAAAAATAATAATAAGAATATGTACAGGAAATTGGGTACAGTACCAGGGTTGTGACATCCATAGTACCTTAACCAGTGGGATTGACTTATTGCGTAATACTTTAACCGAAGATTCGAGAATCTGTATCGGTCTCTCCTCATAAGTCAAGGTCGGTTGTATTTCAAGGTTAACTGGTTCTACCACATGCGTCGGATCCCTTACACATTTCCTTAACATCGACACGTGGAAGACATCATGTACACCTTCCATAGACAACGGTAACTGAAGCTTGTATGCTGTAGCCACAATTCTTTCTGTAATAGGGAACGGTCCAACAAATCGCGGATTCAACTTCCCTCTTCTTCCAAATCGAACCACGCCTTTGAACGGCGAAACCTTTAAAAACACTTCATCACCAACAATAAACTCTAGACTTCGTCTTCTCCGATCAGCATAGCTCTTTTGACGACTCTGTGCGGTTTCCATTCTTTGTCTAATTAAGGTAACCTTCTCTGATAGTTGCTGTAATAATTCTGGTCCAAGCAATTTAGCTTCGTCCACTTCATCCCAATATAGCGGCGACCTACACTTTCTTCCGTACAACGCTTCGTATGGAGCCATTCCAATCGTAGACTGATAACTATTATTGTATGCAAATTCAACCAAGGGTAAAAATCGGCTCCACGACGCCTGAAACTCTAATACGCATGCTCTCAGCATATCCTCGAGTATCTGAATCGTCCTCTCAGATTGTCCGTCAGTCTGTGGGTGGAAGGCTGTGCTAAAAGTCAATTTGGTACCCATAGCGCTTTGCAAACTCTTCCAAAACCTCGAAGTAAACCTGGGATCCCGATCCAAAACGATAGATACTGGAACCCTGTGTACAGCATATACTGTCATGCCTTTTTACTGTCCTTGGTAATCCAACTACGAAGTCCATTGCAATGTGATCCCACTTCCACTTGGGAATCGGTAGTGGTTGCAACATCCCACCTGGTCTTTGGTGCTCTGCTTTCACTTGCTGGCATACTAGGCAAGATTGTACATAACTGGCCACATCGCGCTTCATGTTCGGCCACCAATAAAGCACTTTCAGATCTTTGTACATCTTGGTGTTACCTGGATGCACTGAGAACGACGATGAATGTGCCTCTGCCATGATCAACTTCCTTAACTCCACATCCTTCAGAACATACCAACGGTCCCAAAATCTCAGAAAGCCATCTTCCGAGTAACTGAATTTGGAAGACGTATCAGATAACTTGGCTACAATAGTATCCCTTTCATTCGTGTCTAATTGTTGAGCCTCTTTAATTTTGTCCAACAGAGTAGGCCGTATTGTCAAGTCTGCAAGTAGGGTCGAAAGCTCAGAAACCACCTCTAAATCTAGCCTCTGAATCTCGTTCCTCAAAGAAGCTGGCATACTACTAACGATTGACTCCACGGTCCTAGGCATCCTACTCAATGCGTCAGCTACCGTGTTTGCTTTTCCAAGATGATACTTGATTTCGAAGTCGTAGTCTTTCACAAATTCCAGCCATCTTCTCTGTCTCATGTTTAAATCCTTCTGTGTAAAGAGATACTTTAAACTTTTATGGTCTGAATAAACTTCACATTTCTGTCCATAAAAGGTAGTGTCTCCATATCTTCAACGCAAAAACAACTGCGGCAAACTCTAAGTCATGCGTCGGATAATTCTGTTCATAGCTCTTCAACTGCCTAGAGGCATAGACAATGACCTTTCCTTCTTGCATCAACACGCATCCCAATCCTACTTTGGACACGTCACAGTATATACTTAATACTCCATCCTCCACTGGTAGAATCATTAAAGGCGTTGTGGTCAACTTTTGCTTTAGAGTCTGAAAACTTTCTTCACAGGCTTTAGTCCATTCATACTTCACTTCCTTCCTTGTCAAGTTCGTTAGAGGCTTGGCTATGATTGAAAACCCCTCGATAAACTTCCGATAATATCCAGCCAGGCCTACGAAACTTCGTACTTCACTTGCATTTTTAGGCTGAGGCCATTCCTTTACAACTTGAATCTTGGTCGAATCCACTGAAACACCTTCTTTCGAAATTACGTGGCCTAAGAAGTTCACCCGATTCAGCCAGAACTCACACTTGGAAAGCTTAGCATATAGTTGGTGTCGCTTCAAGGTAGACAAAACGGCTCTTAAGTGCTCTGAATGCTCTTCACTACTTCGGAAATATACCAAGATGTCATCTATGAATACTATCATGAACTTATCCAAGAATTCTCGAAACACTCTATTCATGAGGTCCATAAATACTGCCAGGGCATTCGTCAAACCGAAAGACATGACCATAAACTCATAGTGTCTGTAACGTGTTCTGAAGGCAGTCTTTGGTACATCCTCAACTTTGACTTTCAACTGATAGTACCCTGAACGTAGATCAATTTTCAAAAATACCGTGGCCCCTTGCAACTGGTCAAATAAGTCATCAATCCTTGGCAATGGATATTTATTCTTTATAGTCAGCTTATTCAATTTACGGTAATCCACGCACATTCTTAAGGAGCCGTCCTTCTTCTTTGCGAACAACATCGGAGCGCCCCAAGGAGAAATGCTCGGGCGTATAAAACCTTTGTCCATTAGTTCTTTCAACTGAGCTTGTAATTCTTTCAACTCAATCGGTGCCATTCTAAATGGATTCTTAGACACGGGTGTTGAACCAGGAATAATATCAATGGAAAAACTCAATTCACGATCAGGAGGCAAACCTGGTAATTCATCTAGGAAGACCTCTGGAAACTCCAGAGCCACAGGAATGTCACATAGCTCCTTCTCACTCGATATCCGCGTGTCAAGAACACTCGCTACAAATCCCGAACATCCTGACTTGGTAGAGTTCAGAGCATACATAGAGGTTACCACAAGCATCTGACTTGAACAGAGGGTTGCTTGAAACGAAAAGCTCTCTCCGCCCGGAGGTCTAAAATCAACTGCACCTGACCTGCAATTAATCGTGGCATGGTGCCTGAACAGCCAATCCATACCCAATATCACGTCGTATCCCTTCATGGTTATGATGACCAAATATGCATACAGTTTTCGACCATTAATAGTTATAATATCCCCTTGTATCACCTGTTCAGAATTTAGGTACTCACGGAGGGCAACATAACACTATAGCTACGATCTGCTGAAACAAAATCTAGATTCCACTCAACAACATATTTTAGAGCTATGAAAGAATGGGTCGCCCCCGTGTCAATCAGAACATAAGCCGCATATCCACAAACTAGTATAGTACCTGAAACAACTGAAGGCTGAGCAGCTTCCTCATCTTCAATAAGGGAAAAGATCCAGGAGGGACAACCCGATGGCCTCTTGCTTGGCTCAAGACAATCAATGGCTTTATGCCCCACCTTGTCACATCAAAAACACCGACCGGAATGCAACTTACACTCTCCATAGTGGTTCTTCTGGCAAGTAGGGCATAAGGGAGCTTGTGATGACCCTTGCGGACGTTTACCTCGGTCCTGAGCTCTCGGTGCCTCATTTGTTCGCTTGACACCACACTGTGGTTGTGGCTGCCCACCTCTGTTTGGCGGTAGTTGTACATCTCTAATGAATCGCCTCGGCGCTTCTCTCTACCGCTGAAGTTTCATCTCAATATCATCAAGTTCGAGGGCTTTTTCCACAATCTTATGAAAAGGTACGTCTTCGGTACCTACCGTCATCACCCCTTTCTGCATTTCCAACGTCAAACCTTGCACAAATTGATAAATTTTATCCTCCTCCTCGTAAATCATATACCCGCATACCGTGATAACGAATCGAACCTCCGTACATACTCGGCCACTGTCCCTGTTTTGCGTAAACGGGAGAATTCCGCCTTCTTACTGGCCCTAAGAGCTCGACTAAAGTATTTGTTGTAGAATATAATCCTAAACCTTTCCCATTTCATAGCCTCCACATCTGTAGTAGCCTTAATCGTGTCCCACCAGAATATAGCGTCTTCCTCCAAATTGAATACTACACACATCACGTTATTGGCTTCCTCTACTTTTGCATAGGCAAACATACTTTCAATCTTACGAATCCACTGTTCGGCACTCGTAGGATCTGAAGACTGTCCATCGAAAGACGGAGGCCCAAGGCGTCGAAATCTCTCTCCACCTTGGTCCCGTGAAGAACTTCCTTGACCGCTTCCGTTCCCATTTCCCTCTCGATTTAGTAAAATTCCGATCTGATCCGACTGTTGTTGCAATATATCCATGAATTGCTCCATAGGGTTTCCTGGAGGCGGTCTAGGTGCTCTCGGCATTTCTTGTCCCTAGACATATTAGACAATACACAATATTATAAATAACTAGGAATTATACTTAAACTTAAATACTTACAGTCAATGGAGAGTCCTCGTGCGGCGGTTTCGTGTTTTGGCAGGCAGTCTGCAGAATCGATTTTAAAACTCAATCGCTCTCATACCATAATTGTAACGACCCCAACTCGGTCAGGGCCGTCACGGCCTAACCATAACTTACTCCTAACTTAGCCTCCAAAAGTTTACTTAGAAATTCTCTCATTTTTTTTTTTTTGCAAAACCCTTTCCATAATACTTAAACAAACTATAAACAATTAAACAAAATCAATAAAATAAGGGGGGCAAAATTGACAAATGCCAGCCAAAGGAGGGGCGACTGATCACCCTTCCTTACTGGCAAACTGTCGCCAGAAAGGAAACGCGAGGGGCGATCGATCGCCCTTATTGGGCGATCGTTCGCCCCATATGATCGCCCAGCGATCGCCTGTTAGGTGATCGCTCGGCAACCGCTCTCGAAGTTTACTTCCAGAGCGCTTGCCTTATGGCGATCGATCCCCTTCCCATGGAGATCGATCGCCAATGGCTCTGGAATTCCATTCCAGAGCCATGCTTCTTCTCCCTTCTTCTTTTCTCTATCCTTTGTGTTTCCTCAACATATTCTCTATACTCAACAACATAAATTTTTCTTAAACTAAAACAAAACACTCATTCATAGATCATCCAAAACACGACACTAATATAACCTACAATTTCGGGAAAAACTCAAGAAAACAAACCCGTTGATCGCTCTAAAACCGAGCCAATCCTCATAGTTCAAAACACCTAAAACATAGAATACATCAATAAAACCACAATTCCAACAATTAATCATAGATATGGAAATTCCTAAAACTTCATCAAAACCAATACGTACCAATTCATCCAGTGATTCAACTCCAAGTCTACATTCACTACATAAATTCCCAAAATGTATAACTCATCTAAACAACCTAAAGTCTATCCTTGTTCCTACTCATTCACCTCTATACATCATATTATCCCAAAAAGTGCAGAGCCCACACTCGAATCATCATACCAAGCCAAAACACGCCCCGTCGCCACGATCCTCGTCCATCAACCACCTAAGCATTTTCTTCCGAAGCACCTTCGTTATCGTCACCTACATCATACAATAAATACAGTAAGTCTAATGCTTAGTAAAGAGTGCACTAAACATAACATTACATATATGCATGACATTAATAAAACATATTCGTTTTCGTTTTATTTTCTTTAACTTAAATCATTCGTCTATATAATAGACCATTTCTTTGCCCCGTGAGAACCGTGTCTTGCCCCGTGAGAACCGTGTCTTGCCCCGTAAGAACCATATGTTACCCCGTGAGAACACATACCACATCACATAGTTCGTTGTTAATTATTTGTTCAACTTTTATAAAACATGCTTATAAATAGTTCGTATGCACATTTAGGAAAAACATGATGCATGAGGACAAACATTCACATAAGGAAATCATCGAAGACAAACCCTTAAACGTCTATAGCCCGTAGGCGGACGAACACTTAGTTAGAAGCTAAACATTCATCCTAGGATACCCGACTCACCAAAACCCTTACAACCAATGAACATCATCATCTAAATCATACAATTTCCATATCGTTACGACGTAGGGCCTTAGGGGCCGGAAACCTAACACTCATTTACCTGGCGTCCTAGATAAGCCGAGCACCGTCCTGAGAGCTTGGGTCACCTAAGGCATTTTCATAACACGTCATTAGTTTTAACTCTAAATCATCAACTTTAAAACTAAACGAAATCCCGAGCTAAAACAATTTCTTCAAAAACTCTAATTCACTTCATTCGGGCATTTCGTCGAGCACGTTGTGCTCACTAATTCCTAAACCTCATTAATGGTTTTCAACAACCTAAAATTAACCCTAAACACTAACCAACACCATTAATTTGCACTAACTACTCCAATAATCATAAATACATCTTTATTGGGCATTAATTTCGTCAAACTATCGATTCCTCCTAAAACCAACAATTTCTCAACAAACCCTAAATTGAATAACACCCTAAAATAACTATTAAACTAACTCAAAGTATAGAACTTACCGAGAGTGTCGATTCGGAAAAGGGAAATCGAAGGAAAACGTCGAAAAATCGGAGGAGTCGCCTACGTTGGAGAATTGGTGATGAAGGAGAAGAAGAAATCGCCAAGGGAGGGAGAGAACCGCGTGGAGGGAGAGAAAAATGAGGGAAAAATAGTGAGTTTTCTAATTAAGTTAAATTTGATCTAACAAATTACCTAAATACCCTTTTATTATTTCCTTGCTTAAACTCTTTAATTAACCTATCAATTTAGTCTCTCCAAATTATTTTATTTCACCAAATATTCCTATTTAATCCTAGGGTTCTAACGAAACTTTTCCTTCGCTAAACGGACTTAATTTACTATTTCTACGAGTCAAAACAATATACAACAATAAATTGGGAACTCAGGAACCTAAGACTCAAAACCCTTAGAAACAGAAAATTTCTGGGCGTTACATAATACGTGCAACAAACCCCAACTTCTGGAAGGGACGCATTTATTAGATAAAAGGTCGACGCGGGCCTAGCCCGTTGCTCTGATGATTCATGATAACTTGACGGATCGCACGGCCTTTGTGCCGGCGACGCATCATTCAAATTTCTGCCCTATCAACTTTCGATGGTAGGATAGTGGCTTACTGTTAGCCCACTAATGACCAAGATAGGCACGCACTCATCATAGTGGCCAAGAGTAGCGCACATCGGGAAGAGATGGCCAAGGAAGATGCACACTCCTCGGGGGCAAGGGGTGGCGCGTAAGTGGGCCAAGATACGCGCACACTGCTCGGGGTGCCGAGAGTGGCACGCATGGATCGGAGAACTCCGAGATAGGCGTGCACTCCTTGGAGGTGGCCAAGTGGGGCGCGCGCATCAGACCAGGCTAGGCTGGTGTTGAATTCAGACAAGACTGCTTTGGACATGGTCCGATATTCTAGGAGGGGCGCGCACACCTCGGGGTGGCTGAGAGTGGCGTGCGCGTATCAGACAGAACGTGGCATGTGTCGGATTAAGACAAGGCGGCTTAAGACAAGGTCCGAAATTCCCAGGGTGTCAAGACAAGCTTCGAGATTTACGGATAGGCTGGCAAAGACAAGGTGACCGAGTGGGGCGCTGCACCACTCGGCATAGTGGGAGTGCGGCGTACTATCTGGGCAACCGTGGACGCACTGACCTGGCAACCGTGGGCACACGACCTGACAACCGTGGGCACACGATCTGGCAGACGTGGGGGCTCACGATCAGCACTACTCCGAGTAGTGGAAACCAGACGAGGGCGCACGAAGAGGGCCAATGGGCAGCTGTCACATCCCTAAAACTGTACCCAATTTCCCGTACATATTTTTTTCATTTTATCCTAATAAACTATAAACTTAACATTTTATGCAGAAACAATTTGAAAACAATTTAAAAATCAATTTAATAAAACGTTTAAAACAATTATTTAAACCAATACGTACCTGAACACCTATAAATTACAACTATAACAAAGTACGTTTTCGAGAAAATAAACTGCGTGGATACGTTTAAAAGTTTAACATATCCTCCTGTTTCAAAATCACAAAACAGTTTATAAAACAGGTTTCCAAACAGGCATTTAAAACATCAAAAGTAACCTATCAACTACCAGATCCAAGCATCCTAAAATGTCTATACAATTCATCAATCCAAAATATCCCAAACCCTCAAAACTATACGTACTATCCCCACGGGTCGGTGAAGCCTCGACTGTGCCAGCACACCACCGCAGCCATCCTCCGTCAACTGAATCATGCCTCAGGTGGAGGGATCTCATCCTCACCTGTATCCTCGATGTCTAGATCACCTACACCATACATATACACACTATGAGATGAAATCTCAGTAAGCTCTAGTAAATGCAATGCATGCTGTGCTATGAGTTCATTAAACTATGCTTTATTTTCTTTACTATGCAATGCACTATAGGTGTCACCGAGATCCTATACCCTCTAACCGGAAAGCTCATCCAGCGGGCGGACTACTCTTTCCGGCTAGAGGAGGGGGGTACACGCTTACAACACGTACAGCCGTGCCTGAGCCCCACCTCGCGTGACCTGTAAACTGTGTGCCTTTCGGCCTGTATGCCCGAAGGTCTGTATGCCTTTCGGCCTGTATGCCCGAAGGCCTATACGCCCGAAGGCCTGTATGCCTTTCGGCCTGTATGCCCGAAGGCCTATATGCCCGAAGGCTCATGCTATGCTTTACGTTATCTTTAAACCTCTGTGCGGAAATTCATTTTCATGCTTTTCTTTAAAACAAGTGATGCGTGAACAGTTCTATATCATAAAGTAAACAAGCAATAATTCATACCATCGAGACTGTAAAGCATAAACTATAAACTCCTAAAACCTATCTACCCAAACCAAGCAATATAAAACACGTGCATCTCCAGAATTTCCTCGAAACGACATTCGACGTACGGTGTAGGCCTGTCGGCCAAAGAAGATCACGAGAACTTACCTCGTGTCCGTTGCAACTCTTGCTCCGTCCACGAGCGTTGTTCACCTGCGCAATTTTCATCAATTTGTCGTTAATACGAGATTAAACAATTAAATGTCCAAATTTAACAAAAACCTTAACTAAGGAATTTTCTTAAAATCTTCACCTAACTAATCGAAGTATTTAAACAACGATTAACGCTCGATAGCTTAAAATCACAATTAACGAGTTTTCCTAAAAACCCGAAAATTCACAAATTTAACATTTCTCGCAATTCACTCTAACTCCGTCCAATAACGTTCAATACGTCCTTTATATCGATAATTATTATAAACCTATCAATTTCGGACCCTATTTTGGGTTCGGTAAAAACCGACCCGAAACTTCGAACGCGCGTAACTTTCGCGTCGGTTATCGGAATCGAACGATTCCAGCGGCCACACGCTCCCCTAATAACCTATTTTAACCTGCCGAAAGGAATTTTAAAACAATCGACCGTAGATAGGTCAAATGTCCAAAAATCCGAATCTGCCCTTAATCGGAAAATCCCCCCTTTTTGATTTTTCACCAAATCACACTAATTTTCTCACCAATCAATCCCCCTTATACCTAATTAACATAAACTAACCAAAATTTAGATATTATTCACAGAAAACCCGAAATCCCCAATTCGGGATTCGCTGCATTTTGCTCAAATTGAGCTCTCTGTTGCTCGGCAATCATTGCCGACTTGAAGCTCGGCAAGACGACGCCGAGAACAGCCAGAAAGGACCGGCGATCGGAGCTCAACAGAGCTCGCCGTTCCCGGCCAGAAATCGAGCAAGAACAGGGGAGAACTCACCGTTTTTGATCGGGTTTTTACGCGGAAAGGCCGAACCGCACACTGGCTTCAACTCGCCGGAGTCTGCTCGTCTCAACGGTGGTCGGAGCCGCGTCGTCGCCGTCGGAGGGATGCCGCTCGCCGTTCGTCGCTCTCGGGTGCTCGGGAGCCGATGAAGAACATAATGAAATGTTCTTTTTTTTTTGTTTATTTATTAATAATAATAATAATAAAAATAATAAAACTAAAACTATTTCTTAACAAAACATTAATTTTGCTCTCTCGTGTTTTCGACCATTCGAATTTTCTTATTTCGCCAATAAATCCGACTTATTATCTGGGTTCTATTAAAACTGTCCGTTCGCAAATCGGATCTCGTTTACTATTTTTACTAAAACGTCCTTTATATTACGAGAAACGTAATTACTCGAAATATAGCGTTATTATTCCGAAAATTCTCGTAAATTCTTTAAAATTCTTATTATTCGTTAAGATCATAATGACGCTTTCTTTTCGTAAAACGGACCTGATTTGACATATTTACAAAAATGCCATCCAATAATATAATAATAATATTCTCAAAAATCCATACGAGCCGGATATTACAGCAGCACTCTGCACACGACCAGCACTACTCGGTGTAGTGCTGGGCAGTTATTTGCTGGATGGGCGCTGAGGGGGCCAAGTGGCGGACACATGGAAACATCAGATTTCACCTAGGTGGTTAGGGTTGTTAACCACCTCTTTTTGTAGGCTATAAATAGTAGGCTTGCAGAGCATTGAGACCACGAGTTGTGTGAGTCCTTTGCTAGTTACAACTTGGTGTTGTAATTTTCCTTTCGTGAGTTATTGAAGGGTTGAGATTGGTTCTCGTAAACCAAAGAGGGGAAAGGTTCCATGTAAACAGCACTTACACATGTGGAGAAGCCTTGTCACGTCATTCATTGGATCATGCACACGGAGCATTCTGGCAGCCCTATGGGAATTTGTCTTCCCGGGCCCTTAAACGTGTAATTTTAATTTTAAAACTCATTGGCATACATTCGCCTTTATTGTAGGGATTTTATAATTGCATTTCATGCATTAGATTGTGTGGCTAGGACAAGATGTATGGTGGTGGATTTGGGTTGAAGAAATTCAACCAATTATTCAAAGAAAAAAGGCCTTCACAAGATCAAGCCCAAAGGAAGCCATGGCCTAAAGAAGAACCCACATTTAAAGGTATTATTTTGCAGGTACAAGAGTTAGTGGCAACATGGATTGATGATGTGGCAAGATTCCCTCCATTGATCCATTTAGGCATGGCATTCATCTCCTCCGTAGGATGTGTGCTTGTTTTCCTTGATCTTGGCCATCCATCATTTTTCATCCAAGGGCCACCATTCATTCATGCTTATGGAAACCCTAATCATGTAACGGCCCTAAAACTGTACCCAATATCCGTACCATATTATTATTTTTTTTTTAACCTAATATCTTTAATTAAAATTTAAACAGAACCTAAACCGAAATCGAAACCAAAATCGAAATCGGAATTGAAATCTAACCTTTAAAACATTTAAAACAATTAAAACAAATTAAATAAATTACTTAAAAATTTTAAAAACAATTAAGGAAAACATTTCATAAAAGGGAGGGCAGTTCAGTCTTTCTGCCGAGGGAAGGGGGCAGCGCCCGATCGCTGCCCCATGCAGCGATCGCAGCGCTCGATCGCTGCGTGCTGCAGCGATCGACGCGCCCGATCGCTGGCAGCGATCCGGCGCGCAGCGCCCGATCGCTGGCAGCGATCAGACCTTCGCGCCTGGTCGCCGACCTCCACTCCTTTCTCTCTGTATTTTCTATTTTCTATACTTTCTATACTTATCAACTTATCAACTTCCAGAGAGCAAACTCACATGTTTTATCATCAATAACTACAATCAATAACTACAATGAACACGACCCAAAATATATCCTACCCTCAACCAACTTACAGCGGACTTTGCGAAATCCCACTGCGTGGATATATCTAAAAATCGAGACAATCCGTAACATTTTCAAAACATTTCTATAAACAGTTGACCCAAACAGTTCCAGAATTTCAAAACGAATATCGTTACCTAAACATCCTATACATATTCTATCAATTATCCCAAAACGTTCCCAAAATCTATACATACTGTCCCCACGGGTCGATGAAGCCTCGACTGCGCCAGCACACCACCACAGCCATCCTCCGTCAACTGAATCATGCCTCAGGTGGAGGGACATCGTTCTCACCTGGTACCTCGATATCTAGATCACCTACACCATACAGTACACTATGAGATGAAATCCCAGTAAGACTCGTAAATGCAATGCATGCTGTGCGTATGAGTTCGATAAACCATGCTTTATTTTATCTTACAATGCAATGCTCAATACAATAGGTGTCACCGAGGTCCTATCCCTCTAACCAGAGAGAGCTCATCCAGCGGGCGGACTACTCTTTCCGGCTAGAGGCGGGGGGGTGCACGCTTACAACACGTACAGCCGTGCCTGAGCCCCACCTCGCATGACCAATACAATACGCCTTTCGGCCAATACGCCTTTCGGCCAATAAGCCTTTCGGCCGATGCTATGCTCAATACGCCTTTTGGCCAGTGCAATGCTTTACGTTATCTTTAAAACTCTGTGCGGAAATTCATTTTCATGCTTTACTTTAAAACGAGTGATGCGTGAACAGTTCAATAACTTACAGTAAACAAGCAATAACAGATACCATCAAAACTGTAAAAGCATAAACTATAAACTCCTAAGACCTAACTACCCAAACCGAGCAAAACTAACTAAAGACATCTCCAAAACTCCTCGAGACCACGACGTACGGTGTAGGCCAATCGGCCAAAGAAGATCACGAGAACTTACCTCGTGCACGCTGCAATCCAAGCTTCGTCCACGAGCTCTGATTACCTAATCAACACGCAATATTGACGTTAAATTTGATTTAAACTATCGATCGTCTAAATTTACAAAACCTTAACTACGGAAACTTCTTAAAGTTCTAATCCAATTTATCGAGCTATTCATTCGAGCGATTTTTTTCGCTCAGCACCTCAATTCGTAATTTACGAGTTTATCCAAAATCTCGAAATTTCATAAAATATAACATTCTTCCTAAATCGATTAGATTTGGCCAAAAACGTCCAATACGCTCAATATGTATCTAATCACGGTAAACCTATTAATTACGAGCTCTAAATCTCGGTTTTTATCGAAAACCTAACCGAATCTAAACATTTAGAAATCAATGAAACTCGGAATTTAACGCTCTAAAACTATAGAGACTTACCGAGAACGTCGATTGGAGGAAGAAACGTGAAGGAAGCGGAACGAACGGAGGTCGGATCGGAGTCGGATCGTGAGAAGTCGCGCGGCTGGCAGTGAGGGTTCGCGAGAGAAAAAGAGAAACAGAGAGAAGTGGTTCTGGAATTCGAAGAGGAGAAGTGAAATGAAATAAAAGAATTTTGATTGATTTATAATATTGAATTTTCAAATTACCAAACTGCCCTTATTTAGTTTTTATATTGATTTCGTTCTTCGGTTCGTTAATCGTCTAGCGATTCGACTTTTCCAAATTTCCATATTTTGCCAATAAGTCCAACTTATTATTTGGGACTTAATAAAACTGTCCGTTCGCAATTCGGACCTCATTTACTATTTTTTACGAGAACGTCTTTTACATCACGAAAAGCTTAATTGTTCGGAATATAGTGTTTAATCTCCGAAAATTTCCATAATTTCCTTAAAATTCCCATTAATTGTTAGGATCGTAGTGACGCTTTCTTTTCGTAAAACGGACCTGATTTGACATAAACATAAAAATGTCATCCAATAATATAATAATAATAAAATATTCAAGTCCGTACATCGGGTATTACATTATACCCTCCTTATTCAGGATTTTGTCCACAAAATCAAATCATGCAAACAACCCAGGATAACTAATCATCATATCCTGCTGTCGCTCCCAGGTAGCCTCTTCCACCGCGTGGTTCCGCCACAAAACTTTGACTAGCGGAATTTCTTTGTTGCGCAAAATCTTGATGGAAGTCTCCAAAATACGTACTGGCCTCACCTCATAGCTCAAGGTAGGCTGTACCTCGATCTCTGTAGCCTCCACGATATGCGACGGATCGCGCAAGCACTTCCGAAGCATAGACACATGAAATACGTCGTGGATACCCTCCATAGAAGCCGGAAGCTGCAACCTGTACGCCAGCTTCCCGATCCTCTTCAGAATAGGAAAGGGCCCCACATAACGAGGGTTCAACTTACCCCTCCTTCCAAATCTCGCAACGCCTTTGAACGGAGAAACTTTAAGGTAGACCTCGTCACCTTCTTCAAACTCTAACTCTCTCCGTCTGGTGTCAGCATAGCTCTTCTGTCTGCTCTGAGCTACCTCAATGCGCTGTCGGATAATGGAAATCTTCTCTGCCGTCTGCTGCAGAATCTCAGGACCTACGATGCTGGCCTCGCCAACCTCGTCCCAGTATAACGGAGACCTACACTTCCAACCATACAACGCCTCATACGGAGCCATGCCAATAGTAGCCTGGAAGCTGTTGTTGTACGAGAACTCTATCAGAGGTAAATATCGGCTCCACGAGCCCTGAAACTCCAGCACACATGCTCTGAGCATATCCTCCAAAATCTGATTCGTCCTCTCTGTCTGACCATCAGTCTGAGGATGAAATGCGGTGCTGAAATTAAGCTGAGTCCCCATAGCTCTGTGTAAACTCTTCCAGAACTTCGATGTGAATCTCGGATCACTATCTGAGACTATGGAAACTGGCACGCCGTGAAGTCTGACAATCTCCTGCACATATAGCTCAGCGAGCTGATCCACAGACGATGCCATCCTCACAGATAAGAAGTGGGCCGACTTTGTCAATCGGTCCACAATAACCCAAATGCCGTCATGGCCCTTCGTTGTCCTCGGGAGCCCCACAATAAAGTCCATGGAGATCTACTCCCACTTCCACTCCGGAATCTGCAGTGGTAATAACGTTCCAGCCGGTCTCTGGTGCTCAGCCTTCACCTGTTGGCACACTAAACAAGTCTCAACATACTTGGCAACCTCCCTCTTCATGTTCGGCCACCAGAAGTGTTGTTTCAAATCCCGGTACATCTTAGTACTTCCCGGGTGTACAGAATACGCCGAAGAATGTGCCTCGGCCAATATCTTCTTCCTCAGATCCTCGTCACTAGGCACGTACCACCTATGCCTGAACTTCAGAATGCCATCATCTGATAAGTGAAATTCCGACGAGTCTCCCAATATCATACTAGATCGAAGCTCCATACACTCCGAATCATTCTGCTGAGCCTCGCGTATACGATCTAGAATGGTCGGCCTGAGAGAAATGTTGGCGAGCATACTAGACAACTCAGCCACTATCTCCACATCGAATCTCTCAATCTCAGACCGCAACGTAACTGACATCGCTGCTAATGAAGGCTGACTCGCAGAAGGTACTCTACTCAAGGCATCAGCAACCTTGTTCGCCTTTCCTGGATGATACTTGATATCAAAATCGTAATCTTTGACAAACTCAAGCCATCGTCTTTGTCGCATGTTCAGCTCCTTCTG
Source organism: Begonia masoniana (assembly GCA_022432975.1). Classification (NCBI taxonomy): domain Eukaryota; kingdom Viridiplantae; phylum Streptophyta; class Magnoliopsida; order Cucurbitales; family Begoniaceae; genus Begonia; species Begonia masoniana. Next base: position 40,971,891 of record CM039502.1, read on the forward strand.
CGTAAATAAGTACTTCAGGCTCTTGTGGTCGGAAAATATCTCGCACTGTTGGCCATATAAATAATGTCTCCATATCTTCAGTGCGAAGACCACAGCTGCTAACTCAAGGTCGTGCGTAGGGTAATTCTGCTCGTACGGCTTCAACTGCCGAGAAGCATAAGAAATAACTCTCCCCTCCTGCATCAATACACAACCGAGTCCTACTCCCGACGCATCACAATAAACGCTGTATCTGACACCTTCAACAGGTAACGCCAGTACTGGAGCGGTGGTCAATCTCTGCTTTAACTCCATAAAACTATCATCACAAGCAGGCGACCAAATATACTTCTCGTGCTTCCGAGTCAATCGTGTAAGAGGAAGTGCGATCTTCGAGAATCCCTCTATAAACTTCCGATAATAACCGGCCAATCCGAGAAATCCACGCACCTCACGTACGTTCTTCGGCTGTGGCCAATCTCTAACCACCTGAATCTTACTCGGATCCACAGAAACTCCGTCCTGTGATATGATATGGCCAAGGAAGCTCACTCTGTCAAGCCAGAACTCGCACTTCGAAAACTTTGGATACAGCTGGTGCTGACATAGGGTCCTCAGAACAATCCTCAGATGCTCCTCGTGTTCTTCCTTCGTCTTAGAGTAGATCAATATGTCGTCGATGAAAACCACCACGAACTTGTCCAGATACTCCTTGAAGACACGGTTCATCAAGTCCATAAACGCTGCAGGGGCATTAGTAAGTCCAAAAGACATGACAAGGAACTCATAATGCCCATACCTCGTTCGGAATGCCGTCTTCGGTATATCATCCATCCGGACCTTCAGCTGATTGTAACCCGAGCGTAGATCAATCCTCGAGAATACTCGGGCACCCTATAGCTGATCAAACAAGTCATCAATACGGGGCAATGGATACTTATTCTTCACCGTGAGCTTATTCAGCTCCCTGTAATCAATGCACATCCGGAGGGTCCCGTCTTTCTTCTTGACGAATAGGACAGGTGCACCCCAGGGTGAAACACTGAGTCGAATAAAGCCCTTCTCTAGTAACTCATCAAGCTGAGTCCTCAACTCTCTCAACTCAGCTGGTGCCAGTCGATACGGGTTTTTAAACCTCGGCGCGGAGTTAGGATATACGTCAATAGTGAACTCAATCTCCCGGTCTGGGGGTAGCCCGGGAAGATCATCAAGAAAGATCCCAGAGAACTCTCTGACAATAGGAATGTCGCTCGGCTTCGATCCGCTGAGCAACTGACAATCAAAGACAGAGGCCAAATAAATAGAGCACGCACCTTTAAACTGCTCGTTGACCATCATGGAATAAGAGATAGGCGAGCTACTAAATCTGCTCATCGCCTGATAAGAAAACTCAGCTTTACCCGGAGGTCGAAAAGTGACAATCCCGGATCGACAGTCGATGGTGGCGAAGTGCTGCGATAGCCAATCCATCCCCAAAATAAGATCATAGTACTCGATGCCCATAACAATAAGGCGAGCATAAAGAGTACGGTCCCCAATCGAAATAATATTCCCCTGGACTACACGGCTTGAATGCATACGCTCGCCTGAAGGTAGCATCACGCTATACTCGCACTCTGCTAACTCAGGCACAAGCCTCAATCTCGACACACAAGTGGTGGAAACAAAAGAATGTGTAGCCCCCGTGTCTAATAAGGAAAATACAGGAACGCCAGTAAGCAATATAGTACCTGCAATCACGGCAGGCTGAGCCTCATCATCAACGTCGCCAGGCTCGATAAAAGCGAAGATCCTGGGCATAATCCTCCTCTGATCACTGCCCGACTGGTCTCGACCCCGCTTCGGGCAGTCTCTAGCGAAATGGCCTGGTTCCCCACACCAATAACATACACTCGTGCCCATCCTGCACTGGCCAGTGTGCTCCCTCTGACACTTAGGGCAAACAGGCACCTGAGAAACAACCTGTACTTGCTTCCCCTTTCCCCGGTCATAACCTCCCTCAAGAGGTCTCTTCACACCCCTCTGCTGCTGCTGTTGGGGCTGCGCCCTAGGCTGCCAACCCCGAGACTGAGGGCGAATCTCCCGGAAGAAGCCCTTAGCTGGCTCCCTCGGTCTAACAGAACTCTGATCTACAGCCTCAATGTCTAGAGCTCTAGCCACAATGTCGTCATAGGATACATGTCGTACCCCAGATATCGTAAGGCGCATCCGGAACTCCTGGCTAAGTCCCTGTAAGAATCGGCGTACCTTGTCCTCGTTTACGCTGACCTGTCGTGGCGCAAATCGAGACAGTGCCTCAAACCTCCTCACGTACTCAGCAATAGAAGCAGTCTGCCGCAACTGCATAAACTCGACCATCTTGGCCTCGCGAACAGTATGGCTGAAATATTTATCGTAGAACAACTCTCTGAATCTCTCCCAGCCCATAATAGTCACATCGGCGGTCGTCTTGATGGAATCCCACCAAAACCGGGCGTCAAGTGCTAAATGATAGGTCACCAGTGCAACCTTCTCTCCATCATCTATGCTAGCATACGCCAGCATGTCCTCCATAGTGCGAACCCACTCCTCGGCTGAAGAGGGGTCCGTAGACTGTCCGGTAAAGATAGGGGCTGAAGCTTCTGAAATCTCTCCATTCCCCTATTGCCCTGAGTAACCTCCTCCTGAGCTCTAGCGCCATCACGATTAATAAAAGTACCCAGCTGCTCAGATTGTCTAGCCATCTACTCAGCCTGACGCTCCATATGCTGAGACTGCTGAGCGATAAAGTCCTTGAGCGTGTCAATCGTATCATCGCGGTCGTCTCGGTCGTTTCGTGGACGCACCATAATTATAAAACTCCTATAAAAAGTTAAACAAATATTCTAAGAAACTAAAAATCAAATAAAGCTATAAAGGTACTTACAGTTGATGAAGAATGTCCGCGTAGTGGCTGTGCAGTCGAGCAGTCTACAGAACCGATTTTCAAACCCGGGGGCTTTGATACCATAAATGTAACGGCCCTAAAACTGTACCCAATATCCGTACCATATTATTTATTTATTTTTTTTAACCTAATATCTTTAATTAAACTTTAAACAGAACCTAAACCGAAATCGAAACCAAAATTGAAATCGGAATTGAAATCTAACCTTTAAAACATTTAAAACAATTAAAACAAATTAAATAAATTACTTAAAAATTTTAAAAACAATTAAGGAAAACATTTCATAAAAGGGAGGGCAGTTCAGTCTTTCTGCCGAGGGAAGGGGGTAGCGCCCGATCGCTGCCCCATGCAGCGATCGCAGCGCTCGATCGCTGCGTGCTGCAGCGATCGAGGCGCCCGATCGCTGCGTGCTGCAGCGATCGAGGCGCCCGATCGCTGGCAGCGATCAGGCCTTCGCGCCTGGTCGCCGACCTCCACTCCTTTCTCTCTGTATTTTCTATTTTCTATACTTTCTATACTTATCAACTTATCAACTTCCAGAGAGCAAACTCACATGTTTTATCATCAATAACTACAATCAATAACTACAATGAACTCGACCCAAAATATATCCTACCCTCAACCAACTTACAGCGGACTTTGCGAAATCCCACTGCGTGGATATATCTAAAAATCGAGACAATCCGTAACATTTTCAAAACATTTCTATAAACAGTTGACCCAAACAGTTCCAGAATTTCAAAACGAATATCGTTACCTAAACATCCTATACATATTCTATCAATTATCCCAAAACGTTCCCAAAATCTATACATACTGTCCCCACGGGTCGATGAAGCCTCGACTACGCCAGCACACCACCACAGCCATCCTCCGTCAACTGAATCATGCCTCAGGTGGAGGGACATCGTCCTCACCTGGTACCTCGATATCTAGATCACCTACACCATACAGTACACTATGAGATGAAATCCCAGTAAGACTCGTAAATGCAATGCATGCTGTGCGTATGAGTTCGATAAACCATGCTTTATTTTATCTTACAATGCAATGCTCAATACAATAGGTGTCACCGAGGTCCTATCCCTCTAACCAGAGAGAGCTCATCCAGCGGGCGGACTACTCTTTCCGGCTAGAGGCGGGGGTGCACGCTTACAACACGTACAGCCGTGCCTGAGCCCCACCTTGCATGACCAATACAATACGCCTTTCGGCCAATACGCCTTTCGGCCAATAAGCCTTTCGGCCGATGCTATGCTCAATACGCCTTTCGGCCAGTGCAATGCTTTACGTTATCTTTAAAACTCTGTGCGGAAATTCATTTTCATGCTTTACTTTAAAACGAGTGATGCGTGAACAGTTCAATAACTTACAGTAAACAAGCAATATCAGATACCATCAAAACTGTAAAAGCATAAACAATAAACTCCTAAGACCTAACTACCCAAACCGAGCAAAACTAACTAAAGGCATCTCCAAAACTCCTCGAGACCACGACGTACGGTGTAGGCCAATCGGCCAAAGAAGATCACGAGAACTTACCTCGTGCACGCTGCAATCCAAGCTTTGTCCACGAGCTCTGATTACCTAATCAACACGCAATATTGACGTTAAATTTGATTTAAACTATCGATCGTCTAAATTTACAAAACCTTAACTACGGAAACTTCTTAAAGTTCTAATCCAATTTATCGAGCTATTCATTCGAGCGATTTTTTTCGCTCGGCACCTCAATTCGTAATTTACGAGTTTATCCAAAATCTCGAAATTTCATAAAATATAACATTCTTCCTAAATCGATTAGATTCGACCAAAAACGTCCAATACGCTCAATATGTATCTAATCACGGTAAACCTATTAATTACGAGCTCTAAATCTCGGTTTTTATCGAAAACCTAACCGAATCTAAACATTTAGAAATCAATGAAACTCGGAATTTAACGCTCTAAAACTATAGAGACTTACCGAGAACGTCGATTGGAGGAAGAAACGTGAAGGAAGCGGAACGAACGGAGGTCGGATCGGAGTCGGATCGTGAGAAGTCGCGCGGCTGGCAGTGAGGGTTCGCGAGAGAAAAAGAGAAACAGAGAGAAGTGGTTCTGGAATTCGAAGAGGAGAAGTGAAATGAAATAAAAGAATTTTGATTGATTTATAATATTGAATTTGCAAATTACCAAATTGCCGTTATTTAGTTTTTATATTGATTTCGTTCTTCGGTTCGTTAATCGTCTAGCGATTCGACTTTTCCAAATTTCCATATTTTGCCAATAAGTCCAACTTATTATTTGGGACTTAATAAAACCGTCCGTTCGCAATTCGGACCTCATTTATTATTTTTTACGAGAACGTCTTTTACATCACGAAAAGCTTTATTGTTCGGAATATAGTGTTTAATCTCCGAAAATTTCCATAATTTTCTTAAAATTCCCATTAATTGTTAGGATCGTAGTGACGCTTTCTTTTCGTAAAACGGACCTGATTTGACATAAACATAAAAATGTCATCCAATAATATAATAATAATAAAATATTCAAGTCCGTACATCCGGGTATTACAAATCATCTACCCTAGGATTTTCTATTTAAGCATAGGATTGGTGTTTGTAAACAACTTTTTGCCAAATCTATACATTACTATTTGCCTAAATTCCAAGGTTGTTTCCCTTAGAATTTTCCTTGGTTTTCTTGAACCAAGTGGAGAAGCCCTCCATTGCTAACCTAGCTTGGGTTTCTAGGATAGCTCTTAGCTATTCCCTCGCCTCTCCATTGGGAGTAGGAGTTGAGGACGAAAATCCCGGCCTACGGTGGTTGTTTTTCCTCCGGGAAAATCGTTCACTCGAGAGCTTAAACCGTAAGATCGCTCTACGAGTCCACCAAGGGTATTCTTTATTTTATTGTCATCACATTTCACCCACAATCACTCTTTAAATTCGGCTTCACCTTCACACACACTCACCCTTAATTTATTTGTCATTTTATTCTTCATTTTTGCACTTTCATCACTTCGGTCATTTCTCTTCTCTCCATCCCTTTTTCTTTTATTTTCCTTCATATTTCATCCTCTCATTTAGCATGTGAAAATCGGCCATTGCATAATCTCCCTCCATTTTTATTTTATTGCATTTTATTTTCATCATTTTCTTCTCTTTATTTTTGTTTTGCACGACATTCACCACCGAGCACTTTTATTATCTTTTGTGGGTTGTACACGGATCCTTTTCCTAAAGGATCCCGTATCAAGTGGTATCAGAGCCACAAGGCTTCCCAAAGCATTTTAGTTGCCATGACATTAGTCAAAAATCGGCACAAAACCGGATAGCGGCTCGTTTCGTTTCTAGCATTATTTTCTCTATTATCTTGTGCTAACTTTTTGCTAATCTTATCATGTATTTTCTGCCCTTATTATTGTCATTTATTTGCTTAATCTATTGTGGAAAAAATATGGAATGCAATGCTACAAAGATCGACCAAGGTATACCTCAAAATTTTTCTTAGTTTTATTCTCTTTTAGTTATCGGTTTTTCTTTTGTTTGTGCCTCGGTTTTTGCCCTTTAATTTGCTTTATTTTGAATCAACATTTCCATCAACATTTCCACCTAAATCTAAGTTAAAAGTTGGCTGGAAATATTGTAGAAAAATGAAGCATGAAATCGACCTATATTGAAACTACAAAACCGGTTCACATATTGCTTTTCCTTCACGGTTTTTAGTATGTTATTGGTTTGAGTTATTTAGCTTCTCTTGTTATCATTTGAGCCTTGTTTTAGCACTTAGATATTGTCCATTCACTATATTTATTTTCTGAAAATTTTGGTACTTAAAATCGGCTTAGAGCTGTTATTATCAAAATCGGATTAAAAGTGAGCTAAACATTACATAGAAAATTCTGCTATGTTTGAATTGAAATTTCAGCATGTTATCTTGATTTAATTGGTGTTCTAAATTTTAATACTTACTGTTTTTATAGTTAATTAGTTCTTATTAATATTACTCTAAGTGATCTTAGATAAAAGTTGATAACTTGGTTGAATCTTTATTAAAATTTGTGGTGATTAGTAATTACTAAAATATACATTTCTTTAGTTAAATTGATAAGATCTTATTAGAATTGTTAAGTTGTTTACCTATTTTAGCATGATTCCTATTTTCCCTTTTGTCTTAGCTAAGATTAATCCTTAGTGCCTAAAATTACCTAAGACATTAAGAAGATAATCATCGCACTAATTTAGGAAAAATTAACTTAGATAAGAATTTGAATTTAATTAAAAACACTTAACTATGACTAATCGAAGTGGATTCAATCGTGATCCATCGCACCTTGAATCAAATCGGGCGAGGGATACTCCCCCACCTGAAAATACGCGACACGAAGGTGAAACTATCGCACAAGGGGGCATGCAAGGACAAATCGATGCCTTATTAAGCCTAGTTAATAACCTTGCTCAACAAGTCCAAGCACTTGTCACAAATCCTCCCCGTAAAGATCCCCATGAACGGGTTCCTTCTCAAGAGACCTTTCTAGGATTATTCCCGAATGCCCTAGGCGTAGAGCACCTTATCAACCACCCGTAGAGGAAGAGGAATGGGTTGAACGCCAAAGAAGGAGACCACGTTATGTTAACTCGGAGGATGAGAATTGGATGGAAGATGATGAAGAGCACCGACCAAATCGTCGTAGGGACAACGACGACCTCCGTAATGTTAAGATGTCCATTCCCCCTTTCAATGGAACTTGTGACAGACACACATATCTTGATTGGATTGATAAGGTAGAGAGAGTTTTCGAGTGCCATGATTACTCCGATCGAGTTAAGATCCAATTAGCCTCTCTCGAACTAACGGGCCACGCAGCACTGTGGTGGTCCAACCTTAAAAACCAAAGAATGCGAACATTAGGTTACCCCGTCTCAACATGGAATTCCATGAAGGATATAATGCACAAGATGTTCGTTCCCCGACATTACAAGCACGAACTCTTCCATCAACTTCACAACCTTAAGCAAAATTCTCACTCGGTTGATGAGTACCTCACAGAATTTGAGACTCTCAATATGCATTGCGCTATTGATGAGCCGAAAGAACAACTCATCGTGAGATTCATTCGAGGTTTGAATCGTGATATTGGTGATGCGGTTGAAGTACAACAATTGGTGGCCATGGACATGGTCATTCAACTCGCCCTCACGGTGGAAAGGCAACTCAAAAGAAAACGTAAAACCAACTTCCTGACTAAATTTCCACCTAGGCATTTGGATCAAGACAAGCCCAAACCTCCATGGAAAAACGAAGAGAAAAAGTCATTTAACCGTAATTGGCCACCCAAAACACCCTTCAACCAAAACAAACCCCCTCCGACGGATAAAAATCAAGCGAACACTTCAAAAGGACAAAGAGCTCGTGATGTTCAATGCTACAAGTGTTTAGGCAAGGGACATTACGCAAATGAGTGTTCTAATCGACGAGTGATGGTTATCAAGGATTCGACCGAAGAATGGGAAAGCGAGAATGATGAAGGTCAATATCTTGATAAAGAAGAAGAAGAAGAGGTAGAGGACGAGAGTGAGCACGAGTTGGATGAATGTGCTGCTCAAGATGGATCACTTTTAATGGTCATTCGTAGGACCCTTGTTTCCAAGAACGTTAAAGAAGACTGCAACGGGAAAATATTTTTCAAAGTAGATGTGCAGTCAAGGATAATGTTTGTTCCATGATTATTGATAGTGGAAGTTGCGTCAATGTGGCTTCCCAAGATATGGTGAAAAAGCTTGGATTGGAGACTACTAGCCACCCTAAGCTATATAAGTTAAGATGGTTGGACGATAGGGATGACATCAAGGTGACGAAGCAAGTAACCGTCAATTTCATTATTGGCAAGTATAAGGACGCGGTTCTTTGCGATGTCATACCTATGAATGCGAGTCATCTTTTGCTTGTAGACCATGGCTTTATGATCGTAGGGTGCAACATGACGGATTCCTCAATAATTATAGCTTGAAATTTGGCGGTAGAAATATCAAGTTACTACCCATGACCCCCGAGCAAATTGTCCATGACGATGCGGTTAGAAAGGAAGAAAAGATTAAGGAAAATCTTTTCTTGACCAAAAAAGAATTAAGAGCTGCAGTGACAAAAGGAAAGACTATGATTCTAGTTTTATTTAGGGACCGTATTATGGAACTTGGAGATATACCCTTACCGGTCCAAAATCTATTTAAGACTTATCAAGATGTTTTTTCTAAAGAACTACCACCCGGACTACCACCAATTAGAGGAATAGAACATCAAATTGACCTCCAACCTGGAGCTATGTTACCAAATCGACCGGCCTATAGGATGAGGCCTGAAGAAGCAAAAGAATTACTAGATCAAGTTCAAGAGTTGTTGGGAAGAGGTTACATTCGGGAGTCAATGAGCCCTTGTGACGTACCTACACTATTGGTACCAAAGAAAGATGGCTCTATGCGAATGTGTGTTGATAGTCGTGCTATCAATCAAATTACCATTAAATATAAGTATCATATCCCTCGACTCGAAGACATGTTAGACGAATTGAGCGGGGCGTCAATATTCTCTAAAGTTGATCTAAAGAGCGGATACCACCAAATACGAATGAAAGAGGGTGATGAATGGAAAACCGCCTTTAAAACAAAATACGGATTGTTTGAATGGATGGTTATGTCATTCGGTCTTACAAATGCCCCGAGTACCTTCATGAGACTAATGCACCATGTTCTTAAGGATTTCCTTGGAAAATTTTTTGTTGTGTATTTCGATGACATTTTGGTGTATAGTCGCGACCTACCACAACATGTCAACCACCTCGGGATGTTATTTCAAACTCTCTGACGCACTAAATTGTTTGGAAATTTGAGTAAGTTCTCCTTTGGACAAGAAAAGGTTTACTTTTTGGGTTTCATAATTTCTAAGGATGTCTTGGAAGCGGATGAGGATAAGGTTAAAGCCATCAAGGAGTGGCCCACTCCTAATAGCATCATTGAAGTCCGTAGCTTTCACGGATTAGCCTCTTTTTATAGGAGATTCATTAAAGACTTCAGTTCTTTAGTTGCTCCTATTATGGACCTCACCAAGAAAGGAGTAGACTTTAATTGGACTCCAGCATGCCAAAGTAGCTTCGACCTAATAAAGGAAAAACTTTGTCAATCTCCAGTTTTGGCACTTCCCAATTTTAATAAAGTTTTTGAGATTAAGAGTGATGCCTCCGGAATTGGCATTGGAGCTGTATTGATGCAAGATGGCAAATCTCTTGCTTATTTTAGTGAAAAATTGAAAGGAGCTGCTTTGAACTATTCAACTTATGATAAAGAATTCTGTGTCGTGATTAGAGCTATAGAACATTGGCAACATTACCTACTTTCCAAAGAGTTTGTGATTCATTCCGACCATCAATCCCTCAAGCATATTAAGAGCCAACACAAACTCAACAAGAGACACGCAAAATGGGTGGAATTCTTGGAAAGATTTCCCTACATTTTAAAATATTTAAAAGGGTCTGATAATACCGTTGTCGATGCTCTATCTCGAAGACGTATCCTCTTAACGGAATTAGGCGTTTGATTTTTTGGATTTGAATGGATCAAGACTTTATATACATCCGATAAAGATTTTGGAATGCCTTATCAAGAATGTCAAAATAAGGCTGCAGGAGGATATAGTCTTGTAGATGGGTTTTTACTCAAGAATATTGTGTATTCCTGATTGCAGTTTAAGACAATGCCTTCTTAAAGAAGCTCATGGAGGAGGATTGTCTGGCCATTTTGGACAGAAGAAAACCCTTGAACTATTAAAGGAGAGATTTTATTGGCCTCACATGATGAAAGACGTACACCACTATGTTGAGAGGTGTATTGTTTGTAAAAGGGCCAAAAGCAAAGTTCGACCCCAAGGACTTTACATGCCTTTACCTATTCCTACGCACCCTTGGGTAGAAATCAGTATGGACTTTATTTTGGGGTTACCACGGACGAGACGCAATAAGGATTCCATTTTAGTTGTAGTTGATAGATTCTCCAAAATGGCACATTGTATCGCCTGCAACAAGACCGACGACTCTGCTGCTATAGCCGACCTATTCTTCAAGGAAATAGTTCGAATCCATGGAGTGCCTCGATCTATCGTGTCCGATCGCGATACCAAGTTCTTGAGCACTTTTTGGAAAACCCTATGGAAGAAATTGGGGACTACGTTATGTTTTAGTACATCTTTCCATCCCCAAACGGAAGTGGTCAATAGGACCTTGGGAACCCTTCTCCGAAGTGTCATCGGTAAGACTCTAACCAATTGGGACATAGTACTACCCCAAGTTGAATTCGGTTACAATCGAAGCCTTCATTCCACCACCCAGCAAACGCCCTTTGAGGTAATCTATGGTTTTAATCCAAACACACCCCTGGCACTTGTTCCTATTCCAACCCAGGAGCTAGTAAACCCTTCGGGAGCTAATAAAGCAGAGCAAATGAAAAAGTTGTATGAGAAAGTTCGCCAAACAATTGAGAAAAGTAACGCCAATTATGCGAAACATGCTAATAAAGGACGAAAGGAGGTAATTTTTAATGTTGGAGATTTGGTTTGGATACACCTTAGAAAGGAACGATTTCCTGCCAAAAGACGCTCCAAACTATTGCCTAGAGCTGAAGGCCCCTTCAAAATTTTGGAACGCATAAATAATAATGCTTATAAATTGGAGTTAC
>CM039502.1:40988503-40991003 GCA_022432975.1 Begonia masoniana
CTGCTATATTTGATTGGAAAATTCAGCATGTTATCTTGAATTATTTGGTGTTCTAAATTTATTTACTTGCTTTTTTTGGGTTTAATTAGTTGTTATTATTATTGTTCTAAGTGATCTTAATTAAAAGTTGGTAACTTGGGTGAATTTTATTGAAATTGTGTGGATTATTAATACATGAAAATATTCATTCCTTTAGTTAAAATGCTAAGTGTTTATTAAAAATTGCTAAGTTGTTGAACTATTTTAGCATGATCCCCATTTTCCTTTTGTCTTAGCTAAGATTATCCCTTAGTGCCTAAAAATTGACTAAGACATTAAGAAGATAAAAATCACACTAATTTAGGAAAATTAACTTAGACAAGAATTGGAATTTAAATTAAAACACTTAACTATGACTAATCGAAGTGGATTCAATCGAGACCCACCACATCAAGAACCAACTCTGGTTAGGGATACTCCCCCACCCGATCACACACGACGTGAAGGTGAAACTAGCACCCAAGGGAACGTACAAGGACAAATTGAGGCCTTAACGAGCATGATTCACAACCTTGCCCAACAAGTCCAATCACTTTTAAACAATCCTCCCCGAAATGAATTCCATGAACAAGTCCCTTCTCAAGAGACCTCCTTTAGGATCATTCCCGAGCGTCCTAGACGTCGTAATCATACCCCTCAACCTCCCATAGAGGACGAATTGGCAGAACCCCATAGAAGGAGACAACGATATTCCTCGGAGGATGAGGATTGGGTTGATGATGAAGAGTATCGCCCATATCGTCGTAAGGACAACGACGACCTCCGCAATATTAAGATTACAATTCCCCCTTTCGATGGAACGTGTGACGGGCACACTTATTTGGATTGGTTTGATAGAGTTGAGCGAGTATTCGATTGCCACGATTACTCCGATAGAGTTAAAATTCAACTCGCCTCCCTTGAACTCACGAGCCACGCCCTTTGTGGTGGTCAAATCTCAAAACCCAACGAGTGAGAACCTTAGGAAACTCCGTTACTACATGGACTTCCATGAAAGATTTAATGCACCTTAGGTTCGTCCCTCGTCACTACAAACACGAACTCTTTCATCAACTTCACACTCTGAAGCAAAATGGCCTCTCGGTAGACGAGTATCTTACAGAATTCGAAACCTTTAATATGCGATGCGCAATTGATGAACCCCAAGAACAACTCATCGCTAGATTCATAAGAGGCTTGAACCGCGACATCGGAGATGCCGTAGAATTGCAACAATTGGAGACCATAGAGTTGGTCATTCAATTAGCCCTCACGGTGGAGAGGCAACTGAAGAGGAAGCGTAGGACCGACCTTCCTAAATTATCACCTAGAAATCTTAATTCTGACCAGCTTACTCCAAGACGAGAAGATAAAAGGCCTTACAATCGAAATTAGACCCCACAAACATCCAACACCCCTCACAATTTCCCACCTAATAAAACCCAAGAGCCACCATTAAAAGGACCTAGAGCACGTGATGTGCAATGTTTCAAGTGCTTAGGAAAGGGTCACTTAACCACCGTGTGATGGTCATCAAAGAATCAACCGGAGAATGGGAAAGTGAAGAGGATGAAAGCCAATACAACAAAATTGACAAGGACGAAGTAGAAATCAATGAAAGCAATGATGAAGCTGATGAATGCAAGCCACAAGATGGACCCTTATTAATATGGTCATAAGGCGTGCATTAACGACAAAGAATGTGGACAAAGACTGCCAACGGGAAAATCTTTTTCATAGTAGATGTGTGGTCAAGGACAAAGTTTGTTCAATAATTATTGACGAAGGAAGTTGCATAAATGCGGCCTCTCAAGACATGGTCGATAAATTAGGGCTAGTAGCCACTAATCATCCTACACCCTATAAGCTTCAATGGTTGGACGACAAAAATGAGCATGAGATAACCAAACGAGGAACCGTAGATTTTACTATAGGAAAATACCAAGACTCAGTTATTTGGGACGTTGTTCCAATGAGTGCCAGCCACATTTTACTAGGACGACCATGGCACTACGACCGTAGGGTACATTATGATGGATTTCTCAATTGATACGTCTTTAATTTTGGAGGGCGGAAAATTAAATTGCTTCCAATGACCCCCGAGCAAATGGCACGTGATGAAGCCATTCGTAAGGAATGACAAATTAAAGAAAATCTTTTAATATCTAAGCTTGGGTTGGTATCGTCAAGGGAACAAGAACCCCCTCATATCAGTTGGCATGATAATCCCTTGTACGGTGAAGAGATGTCGTATCCCAACAAGTGGTGTTCCAATCCTTTCTATATTGAAGAGATACAATCGGATGACATCTTGTGTTTTCAAGAAAATGGAGAATTAAGTGAAGAAATTATTTTTGGTATCAAAAATATGATTATTACTCATTTTCTTCCCTTTCCAAAATTTGAGGAAACTTTCCTACCATTCCCATTGATTAGGAAGATGTTAGTTTATGGCATTGAGCCTAACTATTGCTTTCCTACA
>CM039502.1:40998503-41033503 GCA_022432975.1 Begonia masoniana
AGGATCAACCAGGTAGCATTCCTTCTATGCATCTGGATTACACGTCCTCAGCCAAAGCTGCCCAAGGCGACCTCAACGTACAAGGCAAAGCGAAATCGCAGTCGTTCTGAGGCAATGTGGTTCGTCGTTCTCAACACTGCCAAATTAAGGGGCCAAGAACAATCGCATTCATTTTCTACCTCCGAGGCAACAAGCTGTAATATCCGGCTTGTACGGATTTTTAGATTTAATATATTATATTCATATTTTATTATATAATGGTATTTTCATAAATATGTCAAGTCATATCAGTTTCACAAACGGAAAGAGTCATTACGATCCTAATGATTATTAGGAATTTTAAGGAAATTATGGGAATTTTCAGAGATTAAACGCTATATTCCGAGTAATTACATCTACCGTAATGTAAAGGACGTTTTAGTAAAAATAGTAAACGAAGTCCGTTTTGCGAACAGATAGTTTGTTAAATCCCAAATAGTAAGTTGGACTTGTTAGTGAAATAAGGAAGTTTGATGACCCCGAATAGTTGGACGATTAACGAACCGAAGGACGAAACAAAATAGAAATAAGAGCTAAGGGCATTTTGGTAATTTGTCAAACCAAATTATATTAAAAATCAACTTTTCTTCCTTCTCCCTCACTTCTTCTCCTTCTCTGTTTCACGAAATCGACAGAGAGCTATTTTCTCTCTCGGCCGCCGACGATTCCTCAACGATCCGACCTTCGTTCTCCTCCGTTCTTCGTGATTTCTCCTCCAATCGCAATCCTAGGTATGGATCTATGATTCTATAGCGTTAGTTTTCAATTCTCGGATCGTTTTAAAGTTAGGGTTTTGTTAGGGTTTTATTAGAAATCGAGATTTAGGGTTCGTAATTAATAGGTTAGCTGTAATAAAGTATATATTGGACGTACTTCACGTTATTGGACGAAGTTAAATCAATTTGTGAAAATGTTAAAAAGTTAGAGATTTTCGGGTTTTTGAGGAAAAACTCGTTAATTGAAGTTTTGGATTATCGAGCATTAATTGACGTTATAAACGCTTCGATTAGCTAAGTTAAGAATTTAGAAAAGATTCTTTAGTTAAGGTTTGTAATTTGGACGTCAATAGCTTGAATTGGCTTTAACGACAAATATCGTGTTTTGCCTCAGACACACGACTCCCGTAGACGAAGCTTGAGATTTAGCGCGCTCAAGGTAAGTTCTCGTGACTTACTCTGACCGATTGGTCTACACCGTACTTCGATTTAGCGTCGAGGATCTTAGAGGATGGATTGTTTTAATTGCTTTTGTTGGGTAGTTAGGTTTAAACGTTTCGTAGGTTATTTCATTTACAGTCTTGATGGTACGCATGCTTGTTTGTTTACTTTTATATTGAACTGTCCATGCATCACGTATTTTAACTTGGCATGAAAATAAATTTCTGCACTGCACGATGTTTTCTGAAAACCATGTGGCCCAGAAATTGGGGGCTCTTGATCTATCATGCGGGCCGATTAAGTGTCTGGCCGATACCACATCTCATGTACTGTAATTAATGAACGTAATCTGCTATCTGGTCACGCGAGGTGGGGCTCAGGCACGGCTGTACGTGTTGTAAGCGTTTACCCCCTCCTCTAACCGCACGGGGTAGTCCGACCGCTGGATGGGCCCCCTTCGGTTAGGGGGATTAGATCTCGGTGATATACTGTCTGCGATGCTCTGTTATGCATGATTTCTGAACTCCATATGCACTGCACGCATCTACATTTACGTAGAATTTACTGAGCCTGTTAGCTCATAGGTGTCTGTATGGTGTAGGTGACGTTATAGGTGACATTGAGCCAGGTGAGGACGACGTTCCTCCTCCGGACGTATGAGGCAGTTGACGGAGAATGCCTGCGGGAGCGTGTTGTGCAGTCGGTGCGTTTTGACCAGTGGGGACGTAAGTAGGTATTTTGGGATGTTTTTGAGCATAAAATGTATAGATCGAACTTAATAGGATGTTTGGGAAATCTGGATAGGTGATAGATTTACGTTTGATATTTTAAATGTTTTGGTAAACGGTATGTAAAATATTTTGCTAAAAATGTTTTGAAATGTTTTAGCATTGGTACGGATATGCCCGAGTTTTAGAGCTATTCACGCCGTTTGTTTTTAAGAAGTTTTATCGCGTTTAAAATATTGTGTTAAATTATGGTTGAATTGTATATTAGTGATAATTGAGAAGTTAATCGGAGTAAGATGTATGGAAGTTGATTTTAAGGTGTGTTATTTGAGGAACTGTTGCTCTCTGGAATCGGATTCCAGAGAGCAGATCAGATTGTGGTTTTGCTCTCTGGAGTTTCTAGAGAGCACTTGAAAAATAAGAAGTGATGAGAGAAAGCAATCGAAGGAACATGGATCGCTGCACAGAGTGTGCAGCGATCGATCTCTGCAGCATGCAGAAATCGATCGCTGCATGCTGCATGATCGCTGCACAGGGTGTGCAGCGATCGATCTCTGCATGCTGCAGAGATCGATCGCTGTGCAGAGATCGATCGCTGCATGCTGCATGCTGTGCAGCGACTGATCGCTGCAGCAATGCAGCGACTGATCGCTGCACGCTGCAGCATATGCAGCGACTGGTTGCTGCCCTTGTGTTTTAGGGCCGGACAGTTTTGCCCTTCCGATTGTTTTAATCGAAATTAGTTTTTAATTGTTTTATTAACAATTTTATGTTTGTTTTAAATGGTTTTCCAAACAACACTAACGACTTCAATTCCGATTAAGTTTCCGTTTAAAGTGTAAAATAAAATGAAAAATTTATACGGGTAAATGGGTACAGTATTAGGGGTGTTACAATTATGGTATCAGAGCCCCCGGGTTTTAAAATTGGTTCTGTAGACTGCTCGACTGCACAGCCACTACGCGGACATCCTTCATCAACTGTAAGTCTGTTCATAGCTTCATTTGATTTTGTTTCTTAGGATTATCTGTTTAATTTGTTTTAGGCCTTATACACTATGACTCGAGGAAGAGATCCTAGAGATGACGCGCTAGATCGATTTACGGAGTTGATAGATCTTCAGTCTCAGCATATGGACCGGCAAGCGCAACAGATTACGGACTTAGTGAATCGGGAGAACCAGAGAACCCACGATTTGATAGTTCCCAATAACCAGGGCATGCAGAAGTTTCAGGGCCTACGGCCTCCAGTGTTTGATGGTCGATCATCGGATCCTACTGTTGCTGAGGAATGGATCCGAGTTATGGAGGATATGTTAGCTTATGCCGAGGTGGGGAACGGGAGCAAGGTGGCGTATGCTACCTTTCACTTAGCGATGGATGCCCGTTTCTGGTGGGATTTGATTAAGGTGACGACGGACGTATCTATTATGACTTGGGATCGATTCAAGTTTCTATTCTTCGATAAGTATTTCAGCCACACAGTGAGGGTGGCCAAGAGGAACGAGTTTATGCAGCTGAAGCAGACTGGTTCAGTTGCTGATTATATTCGGAAGTTTGAGGCGTTATCCAGGTTTGCACCTCGTCTTGTTAGCGATAATGAGGAGAAGGTGCACCAGTTTATGGAGGGACTTAATCCGGAGATTCGGATGCACGTCGTGGTCTCGGGTATTATTGATGTGCCCTATTCTGATATTACGGCTAGAGCTCTGGATATTGAGGCTGCCAGAGCCACTTGTGTTAAACCGAGGGAGCCAGCGAAGGGCTTCTTTCGAGAGATCCGTCCTCAGTCACAGAACCGAGGAGGGCAGCCGAGAGCACAGCCGCCCCAGCAACAGCCGAGGGGTGTGAAGAGACCTCTTGAGGGAGGTATTGATCGGGGTAAAGGGAAGCAAGTGCAGGGGGCTTCTCAGATACCGTGGTGCCCTATTTGTCAGAGGGAACACAGTGGTGAGTGCCGTGTTGGCACTAACCGATGCTTTAGATGTGGGGAGCTTGGCCATTACGTCAGAGATTGCCCGAAGCCTGGCCGAGACCAGTTAGGTGGAGATCAGAGGAAAGTGACCCCGAGGATCTTCGCATTTATAGAGCCAGCCGATGTTGATGATGATGATCAGCCTGCTGTGATGGCAGGTACTATTCTGATTATGGGTACAGCTGTATTTACTTTGATGGATACAGGAGCTACGCACTCCTTTATATCGATTGCTTGCATGTCTAGACTGAGATTAGTGCCAGAGTTAGCAGAGTGGGAATATAGTGTGATGTTGCCCTCAGGAGAGCGTATGCAGTCACGTCAGATTGTGCAGGGCAATATTGTCTCGGTTGGAAGTAATACCCTCTTTGCTCGCCTTATTGTTATGGGCATAGAACACTATGATCTGATCTTAGGGATGGACTGGCTAGCACAGCACTTCGCCACCATCAATTGTCGATCCGGGATGGTGACCTTCCGAACCCCGGGTAAAGCCGAGTTTTCTTATCAGGCGATGAACAGATTGAGTAGCTCGCCTATTTCTTATTCCATGATGGTCAATGAGAAGTTTAAAGGTGCGTGCTCTATTTATTTGGCCTCTGTATTTGATTGTCAGTTGCTCAGCGGAGAAAAGCTGAGCGACATTCCTATTGTCAGAGAGTTCTCTGGGATTTTTTTTGATGACCTTCCCGGGTTACCACCGGACCGGGAGATTGAGTTCACTATCGATGTATATCCTAACTCCGCACCGAGGTTTAAGAACCCATACCGGTTGGCACCAGCCGAGTTGAGAGAGTTGAGGACTCAGCTTGATGAGTTATTAGAGAAAGGTTTCATTCGACCCAGTGTTTCACCCTGGGGTGCGCCTGTTCTATTCATCAAGAAGAAAGACGGGACCCTCAGGATGTGCATTGATTACAGAGAGTTGAACAAATTGACGGTGAAGAATAAGTATCCACTGCCGCGGATTGATGACTTGTTTGATCAGCTCCAGGGTGCCCGAGTGTTTTCCAGGATTGACCTACGCTCGGGTTATTATCAGCTGAAGGTCCGGCGAGACGATATTCAGAAGACGGCATTCCGAACAAGGTATGGGCATTATGAGTTCCTTGTTATGTCTTTCGGACTTACTAATGCCCCTGCAGCGTTCATGGACTTAATGAACCGTGTCTTCAAGGAGTATCTGGACAAGTTCGTGGTAGTCTTCATCGACGATATCCTGATTTACTCTGAGTCTAAGGAAGAGCACGAGGAGCATCTGAGGATCGTTTTACAGATTCTGAGTCAACGCCAGTTGTATCCAAAGTTTTCGAAATTCGAGTTTTGGCTTGACAGAGTGAGCTTCCTTGGCCATATTTTATCACAGGACGGAGTTTCTGTGGATCCGAGCAAGATTCAGGTGGTCAGAGATTGGCCACAGCCGAAGAACGTACGTGAGGTGCGTGGATTTCTCAGATTGGCCGGTTATTATAGAAAGTTTATAGAGGATTTTCGAAGATCGCACTTCCTCTTACACGATTGACTCGGAAGAACGAGAAGTTTGTATGGCCGGCTGCTTGTGAAGATAGTTTTATGGAGTTAAAGCAGAGATTGACCACCGCTCCAGTACTGGCGCTACCTGTTGAAGGTGTCAGATACAGTATTTATTACGATGCATATGGAGTGGGACTCGGTTGTGTGTTGATGCAGGAGGGGAGAGTTATTGCTTATGCTTCTCGGCAGCTGAAGCCATACGAGCAGAATTACCCTACACACGACCTTGAGTTAGCTGCTGTGGTCTTCGCACTGAAGATATGGAGACATTATTTATATGGGCAACAGTGCGAGATATTTTCTGACAACAAGAGTCTGAAGTACTTATTTACACAGAAGGAGCTGAACATGCTACAGAGACGATGGCTTGAGTTCGTCAAAGATTATGATTTTGACATCAAGTACCATCCCGGGAAGGCGAACAAGGTTGCTGATGCCTTGAGTAGAGTGCCTACTGTGTGTCAGCCTTCATTAGCAGCGATGTCAGTTACGCTGCAGTCTGAGATAGAGAGGTTCGACGTGGAGATTGTGGCAGAATTGTCCTGTATGCTCACCAACATTTCTCTCACACCGACTATTCTGGATCGTATACGCGAGGCTTAGCAGGGTGATACAGAGTGTATGGAGCTTCGATCGAGCATGACATTAGGAGACTCGTCGGATTTCCATTTATCGGAGGATGGTATTCTGAAGTTCAGGCATAGGTGGTACGTGCCTAACGACGAGGATCTGAAGAAGGAGATATTGGCCGAGGCACATTCTGTGCACCCGGGGAGTACCAAGATGTACCGGGATTTGAGACAACACTTTTGGTGGCCGAACATGAAGAGGGAGGTTGCCAAGTATGTTGAGACCTGTTTAGTGTGTCAGCAGGTGAAGGCAGAGCACCAAAGACCGGCCGGAACATTATTGCCACTGCCGATTCCGGAGTGGAAGTGGGAGCAGATCTCCATGGATTTCATTGTAGGGCTCCCGAGGACGACGAAGGGCCATGACGGCATATGGGTTATTGTGGACCGATTGACAAAGTCGGCCCACTTCTTATCTGTGAGGATGGCATCGTCCATGGATCAGCTCGCCGAGCTTTATGTGCAGGAGATTGTCAGACGGCATGGCGTGCCAGTTTCGATTGTTTCAGACAGAGATCGAGATTCACATCGAAGTTCTGGAAGAGTTTGCACAAAGCTATGGGGACTCAGCTTAATTTCAGCACAGCATTTCATCCTCAGACTGATGGACAGACAGAGAGAACGAATCAGATACTTGAGGATATGCGCAGAGCTTGTGTGCTGGAGTTTCAGGGCTCGTGGAGCCGATATTTCCCTGATTGAGTTCTCGTACAACAACAGCTTCCAGGCTACGATTGGCATGGCTCCATATGAGGCGCTGTATGGTCGCAAGTGTAGGTCTCCGTTATATTGGGACGAAGTTGGCGAGGCCAGCATCGTTGGTCCAGAGATTCTACAGCAGACGGCAGAGAAGATTGCCATTATCCGACAGCGTATCGAGGTAGCTCAGAGCAGACAGAAGAGCTATGCTGACACTAGACGGAGAGAGCTAGAGTTTGAGGAAGGTGACGAGGTCTACCTTAAAGTTTCTCCGTTCAAAGGCGTTGCGAGATTTGGAAGGAGGGGTAAGTTAAACCCTCGTTATGTGGGGCCCTTTCCTATTCTGAAGAGGATCGGGAAGATGGCGTATCGACTACAACTTCTGGCTTCTATGGAGAGTATCCACGATGTATTCCACGTATCTATGCTTCGGAGATGTTTACGTGATCCATCGCACGTCGTGGAGGCTTCAGAGATCGAGGTACAACCTACCTTGACTTACGAGGTGGGGCCGGTATGCATTTTAGAGTATTCCACCAAAGTCTTACGCAACAAAGAGATTCCACTGGTCAAAGTCTTGTGGCGCAACCACGAGGTGGAAGAGGCTACGTGGGAGCGACAACAGGATGTGATGACTAAATATCCTGAGCTATTTGTATGATTTAATTTTGTGGACAAAATTCTAAATAAGGTGGGTAGAATGTAATATCCGGCTTGTACGGATTTTTAGATTTAATATATTATATTCATATTTTATTATATAATGGCATTTTCATAAATATGTCAAGTCATATCAGTTTCGCAAACGGAAAGCGTCATTACGATCCTAATGATTAATAGGAATTTTAAGGAAATTATGGGAATTTTCGGAGATTAAACGCTATATTCCGAGTAATTACATCTATCGTAATGTAAAGGACGTTTTAGTAAAAATAGTAAACGAAGTTCGTTTTGCGAACGGATAGTTTTGTTAAATCCCAAATAGTAAGTTGGACTTGTTGGTGAAATAAGGAAGTTTGATGACCCCGAATAGTTGGACGATTAACGAACCGAAGGACGAAACAAAATAGAAATAAGAGCTAAGGGCATTTTGGTAATTTGTCAAACCAAATTATATTAAAAATCAACTTTTCTTCCTTCTCCCTCACTTCTTCACCTTCTCTGTTTCACGAAATCGACAGAGAGCTATTTTCTCTCTCGGCCGCCGACGATTCCTCAACGATCCGACCTTCGTTCTCCTATGTTTCTCCTCCGTTCTTCGTGATTTCTCCTCCAATCGCAATCCTAGGTATGGATCTATGATTCTATAGCGTTAGTTTTCAATTCTCGGATCGTTTTAAAGTTAGGGTTTTGTTAGGGTTTTATTAGAAATCGAGATTTAGGGTTCGTAATTAATAGGTTAGTTGTAATAAAGTATATATTGGATGTATTTGACGTTATTGGACGAAGTTAAATCAATTTGTGAAAATGTTAAAAAGTTAGAGATTTTCGGGTTTTTGAGGAAAAACTGGTTAATTGAAGTTTTGGATTATCGAGCATTAATTGACGTTATAAACGCTTCGATTAGCTAAGTTAAGAATTTAGAAAAGATTCTTTAGTTAAGGTTTGTAATTTGGACGTCAATAGCTTGAATTGGCTTTAACGACAAATATCGTGTTTTGCCTCAGACACACGACTCCCGTGGACGAAGCTTGAGAATCAGCGTGCTCAAGGTAAGTTCTCGTGACTTACTCTGACCGATTGGTCTACACCGTACTTCGATTTAGCGTCGAGGATCTTAGAGGATGGATTGTTTTAATTGCTTTGGTTGGGTAGTTAGGTTTAAACGTTTCGTAGGTTATTTCATTTACAGTCTTGATGGTACGCATGCTTGTTTGTTTACTTTTATATTGAACTGTCCATGCATCACGTATTTTAACTTGGCATGAAAATGAATTTCTGCACTGCACGATGTTTTCTAAAAACCATGTGGCCCAGAAATTGGGGGCTCTTGATCTATCGTGCGGGCCGATTAAGGGTTTGGTCGATACCACATCTCATGTACTGTAATTAATGAACGTAATCTGCTATCTGGTCACGCGAGGTGGGGCTTAGGCACGGCTGTACGTGTTGTAAGCGTTTACCCCCTCCTCTAACCGCACGGGGTAGTCCGACCGCTGGATGGGCCCCCTTCGGTTAGGGAGGTGAGATCTCGGTGATATACTGTCTGCGACGCTCTGTTATGCATGATTTCTGAACTCCATATGCACTGCACGCATCTGCATTTACGTAGAATTTACTGAGCCTGTTAGCTCATAGGTGTCTGTATGGTGTAGGTGACGTTATAGGTGACATTGAGCCAGGTGAGGACGACGTTCCTCCTCCGGACGTATGAGGCAGTTGACGGAGAATGCCTGCGGGAGTGTGTTGTGCAGTCGGTGCGTTTTGACCAGTGGGGACGTAAGTAGGTATTTTGGGATGTTTTTGAGCATAAAATGTATAGATCGAACTTAATAGGATGTTTGGGAAATCTGGATAGGTGATAGATTTACGTTTGATATTTTAAATGTTTTGGTAAACGGTATGTAAAATGTTTTGCTAAAAATGTTTTGAAATGTTTTAGCATTGGTACGGATATGCCCGAGTTTTAGAGCTATTCACGCCGTTTGGTTTTAAGAAGTTTTATCGCGTTTAAAATATTGTGTTAAATTATGGTAGAATTGTATATTAGTGATAATTGAGAAGTTAATCGGAGTAAGATGTATGGAAGTTGATTTTAAGGTGTGTTATTTGAGGAACTGTTGCTCTCTGGAATCGGATTCCAGAGAGCAGATCAGATTGTGGTTTTGCTCTCTGGAGTTTCCAAAGAGCACTTGAAAAATAAGAAGTGATGAGAGAAAGCGATCAAAGGAACATGGATCGCTGCACAGAGTGTGCAGCGATCGATCTCTGCAGCATGCAGAAATCGATCGCTGCATGCTGCATGATCGCTGCACAGGGTGTGCAGCGATCGATCTCTGCAGCATGCAGAGATCGATCGCTGCATGCTGCTGCTGTGCAGCGACCAGTCGCTGCAGCAACGCAGCGACTGATCGCTGCACGCTGCAGCATATGCAGCGATCAGTCGCTGCATGCTGCAGCGACTGGTCGCTGCCCCTGTGTTTTAGGGCTGGACAGTTTTGCCCTTCCGATTGTTTTAATCGAAATTAGTTTTTAATTAAATAGTTTTAATTGTTTTATTAACAATTTTATGTTTGTTTTCAATGGTTTTCCAAACAACACTAACGACTTCAATTCCGATTCAGTTGCCGCTTAAAGTGTAAAATAAAATGAAAAATTTATACGGGTAAATGGGTACAGTATTAGGGGTGTTACACAAGCAACAAACAAATGCACACCACCAAACAAAATCAAGAGCAGCAGCAACAACTGATGCTCTTGATTAGCCTAGAGGGATGCATTAGCAGCTTTAATGTTCGTCGTCTATCCATCAAAGACACCGACAGAAAGGGTCCACGAGACATATAAAATGCCGAGTTACGGGTCGCTTGTATAGAAACCAACGCACATTTGCTCAAACGAATTCGAAATCCAAAGGAGCAAACATCATGAGAAGGAACGTGCAGCTACAGTTCAATGCACGAAGCAGAGATCCTCATAATGACACGACGAAAATGCCACTCACACGCTTTTGCTTAAACAAAGCCCTGAATCCATGGAACCACAACCCTATTCCCCGCCAGAAATCTAGCAAGCAACAGAGCATAACTCCACAATCAAGCCAAGAAAGCTCAGCGCGATCATCAAAGCACTGACAGCAATGGCCACTAGTGACGTACACTAAGACAGCCAGTCTAAGCGATCATCAGCAATATGCACCCGTTGAGAGGCATAAGCAAACCAAGCACCCCGCCAGCGAACACAGCCGTCGTGATAGCAGCCACGCCCACCTTTGGTCATGCAAGATCACCCATGTCCCCTTGTGGGCGCACATGGCCGCCGATCATGAAATATGACTATCGAGCAAGGGTCACGAGTGAGCATCAGTAACATGCCCCCGTTGTGAAGCACAGGCAACCATGCCCCCGCAAGCAAACACGGCCACCGTGATAGCAACCACGCTCACCTTTGGTCACGTAAGATCACCCATGTCCCCCTGTGGGTGCACATGTCCGCCGATCACAAAATCCAACTATTGAGCAATGGTCACGAGTGAGCATCAACCACATGCCCTTGCTGTGAAGCACAGGCAACCAAGCCCCCCGCCAGCGAACACGACCGCCATGATAGCAACCGCATCTACCTTTTGTCACGCAAGATCAACCATGCCTCCCATTGGCACATATGGATAGCGATCACAAACAACCAAACATCGAGCAACCATCACTTTTGAGGCTAGCCAAGAGACACGTCTACTCGGTCGTCGGCCATATGCACCCGTTGAGAGGCACAGGAAAACCAAGCCCCCCGCAAGCAAATACGACCGCCATGATAGCAGCCACGCCCACTTTCACGGACCATTTTCCCATGGTCCATGATGGTGCTACAACCGTGGGCATTGGCGAGCACAAGATGGCAAGAGCCGGGCTCTTGAGACGTGATGGTTGGCGAGACAAAGGACACAGGGAAATTTGGGATGCTCAAGGCGTGTTGGCCACACCATGAGTCCTAGACGTGGGGCAAAGTGCTGTGACAAGATCAACTAGCAGTGTGTGGCTAAGTCAAGACAATCATGGTGCATGATGGCTCCGGTCGAGGGCTCAAGCAAGGAGGCGTGGTGGAACCTCCTATGGCATGCAAGAATTTGGCTAAGTGTTGGACACTTAGGTGCATGGACGGCTACATGGGTGGTGCAGCCCAAATGATGTTTGGTGGCTGGTGGGCTAGGATTGTGGGCTGGGTGCGCAGGTGAGGCACGCAGCTGGGCAACAAGGCGCTGGGCGCGAAGCTGTTGGGCTAGGAGCGCTGGCTGGGCGCTGAGCAGCTGGGCCGAGACATTGGGCGTGCTGGGCGCGCAGGGCATGTGGGCCGAGGCACAAGGCGCTAAGGCCAGGCGCTGGGCTAGCATAAGGGCGCAGCCCAAGTGACGATCAAGCGCAAGCCAAAGGGTGCAAGTGCGCAGGCGCCAGCAGGGAGGCATGAGCGCGTAGGCACTAGCGAAGAGGCGCGAGCGCGCAGGTGCAAGCCAAGGGGCGCGAACGAATGGGCGTGCACGAAGGGGCACGAGAGAAGAGGTGCGACGCTTAGGCGTGGTACGCGGTACGCGGCGCGAGCCAGGCAGACCCCGTCTGGACACGGTCTTGGCACAAGGTGGCACGAAGGGGTGCGACGCTTCGGCGCGGAGGGGCGCGAAGCTGGAGCGCCACGCGGTGCGCGCAAGTTGCAAGGACGTGGGGCGCACACGGTATGCACGCGGCTGGGACGCGGTGCACTGGGCGCTAGGCGCCAGAGACAAGAAACGGCGCGCACTGGGTGAACCAGTGGGCCGAGTTGTGCGCACGCGCTGGGCAAGCACGCGCGCGCAGGCAGCAAGCTGGGCGCGCTAGACATGCATGAACCGTGGGCATTTTTGGTGTCTTTTTGTTTATGTGCCTATTCATGTATAATGGCTGGGCCATTGTGTATAAATAAACCTTGAGACACCAAGCAAAGGAGTGAGAGATCCTTGTGCTATTGTGGTGATCCGAGAGTGAATTTTTGTACCTAGTCTTTGTATTTGGAATAGAAAGAGGGTTGGGAGGTGGGCTCCCGTAAACACTTGTGTCATTTTCTATCCGCATAGTAAGGGGAAAGGCTGGTCAAGCCAGGCTTGGCGCCGCACATTGTCGAGAGAAAAATTGGCCGTGTGACACCCACCATTGGTCACACAAGATCACCCATGCCCATTGTCACACGCCAATTTTTCGTCTAGGCAATGTGAGGCGCCAAGCCCCCTTTTGATGCAAATAACAAGTAGAGTGACACAAGTGTTTACGGGAGCCCACCTCCCCACCCTCTTTCTATTCCAAATACAAAGACTAGGTACAAAAATCTCACTCAAGGACACCACAATAGCACAACGATCTCTCTGCCTTTGCTTGGTGTCTCAAGGTATTTATATACACATTTGGCTCGGCCAATAACTCCCAAATATCATAAATGTGCCGCAGGACATCAGTGTGGGTCGGTTACAAGCGTTCTGTGCGCGCCAACCGCGCTGCCAGTGCGCCTAGTGCACTCCTGCGCACGCGCGCGTGCGTTTCTGGCGCGCGCGCACCACCCAGCCACCTAGTTCGCCCAGCGTGCGCCATGACTCGTCTTCTAGCGCCCAGTGCCTGAAGCCTGCGGCCCTGCCGCGTGGGCCTCGTGTGCATCCCGCGTGTGCCCTGCATCCCTACCGTGTGCGCGACGCGTGGCTACTGTGTGCGCCACGCGTCCTAGACGCACGCACTTCTTGTGCTGCATCCAGCGTGCCTAGCCGTTGCGCGCATTAACTCGCCGCGTAACGCCCCTTGGGCGCGCGCACTAGCCGTTGGCGTCATCAATGCCCCGCGAGGCGCTTGGCCCATGTCCCTACGCGCTCCGTGGGCTACGCCAGCCCAGCACATATGCCTTAGCGCCTCAGCCCAGCTGCTCAGCGCCCCTCGCCTTGGCCCAGCGGCCCACACCTTGCGTCTCGGCCTGCGCCCCGCGCTCTACGCCTGGCCCAGTGCCTCGCGCCTGGGCCAGCGTCTGGCCAGCGCCTGGTCCAGCGCCCAGTGCCTGGCCAGCGCCTGCCACCCGACACCATCTGGGCCTGCACCACCCATGCAGCCCACCGCGCCCCAAGTGTCCAACACTTAGCCATTTTCCAGCGCGCCATATGAGGTTCCATCGCGCCTCCTTCCTTGGGCCCTCGGCTCGTGCCATCATGCACCATGGTTGGGCTAACATCGCTACACACGGCTTGTTGGTCTTGTCACACCATCATGCCCCACGTCTAGGACTCCGTGGTGTGGCCAACTTGCCTTGAGCACCCCATATTGCCCCGTGCCCTTTGCCTTGCAACCATCATGCCCCAAGAGCCCGGCTCTTGCCTTCTTGAGCACACCAACCCACTTGGCCCCGTACTCAACCTTGTGCACACCAACCATCATGGTTGCACCTTTGTCCATCCATGCTTGTGCTCGCCAACGCCCATGGTTGTAGCACCATCATGGACCATGGGAAAATGGTCATGTGACACCCATCGTACTCGCATATGGCCACCGATTACGAAAACCTGACCATCAAGGTTAGCCGAAAAGCCGGCCCAAGTGGTCGTTGGCCATATGACCCGGTTGTGAGACACAAGCAACCAAGCCCCCTGCCAGCGAACACAGCCACCGTGATAGCATCCACGTTCACCGTTGGTCACGCAAGTTCACCAATATCCCCTTGTGGGCGCACATGGCCGCCGATCACAATATCCAACTATCGAGCAAGGGTCACGCGTGAGCATCAGTAACATGCCCCCATTGTGAGGCACAGGCAACCAAGCCTTCCGCAAGCGAACACAGCCGCCGTGATAGTAGCCACGCTCACCGTTGGTCATGCAAGATAACCCATGTCCCCCTGTGGGTGCACATGTCGAGCAATGGTCACGATTGAGCATCAACCACATGCCCCCGTTGTGAGTCACAGGCAACCAAGCACCCCACAAGCGAACATGGCCACCGTGATAGCAGCCACGCCCATCGTTGATCACGCAAGATAACCCATTACCCACGTGGGTACATACAGCTGTTGGGTAACAAAATTCGAGTATCGAGCAAGGGTCATGAGTCATACCTAGTGAGAAAGCATGACAAAAGGCTACCGTACATGATCAAAGACCACATTCGACCGTGGTGGCACAGTTGCTCGTGGCAGCATAGGGTTGCCCCATGGTGGCACATGGTGGCCCCCATGGTGGCACACGGTGGCCCCTATGGTGGCACACGGTGGCCCCCATGGTGGCACACGGTGGCCCCCATGGTGGCACACCGTGGTCGTGCTCACCGGAGCCGACTATGGCCGCCAATCACGAGGGGGGACCCTGACCAACCACGCTATGATGGGCGCAATGCCCGCCCTCTGTTGCCCATGGGTGCCCATGGCCACCCATGCCCCACTATACCTCCCCCCCTAAAGAGCAATCCGGACCATCTTGGGCCTGGCAGGAGTGTACATGCTATGTAGCCGAGGAGTCACTTTGCCCCATAACTCAAAATTTAAAAAAAAAAATTCCAAACCATATTTGTAACTTCAAATAGGAATATAAGGAGAGTCTATTGTAAAATGTTTCAAAATTTTTTGATGGTATACGTATTTTTTAAGAATTATTTTGTAAATGTACATAAAAAAAATAATAATAAATCTTACAAATGTTAAAAAATCCCGAAACTTTACAGAATATTTTCCCTTGATATGCTGCTTGTGTGGTTAAAATTTCAGGCAAATCTGATTTCGTTTGGTATGCTTTTCGGGTTAACCAACCTCGTGCACGGCCAAGGGGCGACGTGCGCGCACATGCTGGGCGAGGCGCGCCCATGCTGTGCCCACACGGGCATGCTGGCTGAGGCACGCGCGCGCCCATGCTGGGCGATGAGCATGCACATACTGGGCTACGGGCGCGCCCATGCTGGGCTACGGGCGCGCCCTTCCTTGGGCCCTCGGCCCGTGCCATCATGCACCATGGTTGTGCTAATATTGCCACACATAGCTTGTTGATCTTGTCCCACCACCTTGCCCCACGTGATGAGCTCCGATCGGCAAATAGGATTCAAGAACTCGAAGAAGATTGTTAGCTCCGGGTGACACAAATTCGAGTAAAATCGAGAATGAAAAATGTAAAAGAAATATCAAACGTTCTCGAAATTTAATGAAATCTTTAGGTGAATCTTGTGAAATGAGTGAGGTGTGTGCTGGTGAAAATCGTTGTCCAGATTCGTTAAGATGAAGTATTTATGGACTGTTTTCTGAGAATCGGCTGGTGAGTGCTTCAATGGAGCTTCCGGCAAGAGTTTCTTTCAAGGAGATAACTCGATTCAAGGAATTGGTTATGGCCACTCCTTGCTGTTTTCCGCTCTCAAAAGAGTGGAGAAGGAGGTGGTAAAATCCACTCCAACTAGCTACCAAGCTAGAAGAATGGTTCGGGGGCGTAACCCCTCGGTTGTTGTCAACCGAGCTTACCTTGGAAGCTTCTTGCTCCAAGCTTCTTCTTCTATTGAGAGAGAAATCTGTGGGTGCTCATAAATCAACCAAAAAAAGTTACAAACACCAATGCAATGAATATATAGACCTAATGGTGGGCTTGGGCTTAGGGCTTGGGCTTGGAAAAGGAATGATGGGTCATCATGTGGGCTTGAGCCATGTCTTCAACTTCAATGGGCCAAACCAAGCTACCAACTAATCCTATCAATCATCTAATCCTAATATCCATCTAATCCTAACATGCATCTAATAAATTTTAAACAAGAAGGCCAACGTTTGCCAATAAGTTCAAAATTTCAAAAAAGCAACAAATATCAAAGCTCGGGAAGACAAATTCCCATGTGAGCATTAAGGTGCCTTTTTAGTCTTTCAACATGAGTAGATGCTTTGGTTGGTCAACGTTCCCAGCTTTAATCTCCCACTTCAAGTCGTCCACGGTGTCCTCCAAGTCTTCACACGAACCATGATCTGCAAAAGAGACAAGTATGTTAGTAAAATTGTGGACTCGGGTCTGAGATTTTGTAATAGGCCTACAGGGCACATCATCCTCCCCAGGTGATTGAGGATTTGACCTCAAATCCTTTAAGTCAGGCCTCTCGGAGTTTTCATCATCACTTATATAAGGTGATTGGTCCATGACATTGAACGTTGCCGATACTCCATAATCTCCAGGCAGTTCAATCTTATAAGCGTTGTTATTGATCCGCTGCAACACCTTGAAGGGTCCATCCGCACGAGGAAGAAGCTTAGATTTTCTTTTGTCAGGTAATCTATCTTTTCGTAGGTGCAACCAAACCAAGTCTCCTTCATTGAAGATAACCTCTTTTCGGCCTTTTTTTACTCGTTTGGCCACGCTCGCATTTCTCTTCTCGATGGCTTGACGCACGTTCTCATGTAATTTCTTAATTTGTTCGGCCTTGTTTGCTTCTGATGTGTTGGCCAGTTCATTAATGGGTAACGGAACAAGGTCCAACGTTGTACATGGGTTAAACCCATAGGCAACCTCAAAGGGCGTTTGCTCAGTAGTGGAATGAAGGGTGCAATTGTAGGAAAATTCCAATCCGGGAAGGACTACATTCCAACTAGATAGTTTCTTACCTACAATACTACGTAAGAGGGAGCCTAAGGTCCTGTTAACAACTTCCGTCTGCGCATCAGTTTGGGGGTGGAAAGATGTGCTAAAACACAGATTCGTCCCAAACTTCTTCCACAAAGTGGTCCAGAAGGAGCTAAAAAATTTAGTGTCCCGGTCCGCCACTATGGAATGTGGTATACCATGTAGGCGAACGATTTCTTTGAAAAATAGGTCAGCTATAGAAAAGGCGTCATCCGTTTTTGCACAAGAAATCAAATGTGCCATCTTAGAGAAACGATCCACAACCACCATGATCGAATCCTTATTACGAGCAGCTTGTGGCAATCCCAAAATGAAGTTCATACTAACTTCAGTCCAAGGGTGCGAAGGAATGGGTAAGGGCATAAACAAGCCTTGTGGTAGAACCTTACTCTTGGCTTTCTTGCACACGATGCATGTCTCCACCATGCGTTGCCCGTCTCTTTTTATATGTGGCCAAAAGAAGTGTTCCTTAAGCATATCGAGGGTCTTCTTTTCCCCAAAATGACTCGGTAATCCTCCACAATGGGCTTCTTTTACAAGACTTCGCCTCATGCTTCCTTGCGATATACATAATTTTCCCGCCCTTAGTAAATAGCCGTCCATAAGTCGATATTCTCCTTCAGCCTTTTCCTCGCACTTGGTGTAATAAGATCCAAAGTCAGAGTCAGATTCGTAATTATGTTTGATCCATTCAAATCTAAAGAATCGAGTCCCTAGCTCAGTAAGGAGAATGCGTTTCTTCGAAAGTGCATCGGCGACTACATTATTTTCTCCTTTCACATACTTCAGAATATATGTGAACCTCTTCAAAAATTCTACCCATTTAGCATGCCTCTTGTTCAACTTATGTTGACTCTTAATGTGTCGTAAAGATTGATGATCAGTGTTGATAACAAATTCTTTTGACAAGAGGTAGTGCTGCCAATGCTCCAATGCTCTAATAACGGCATAAAATTCCTTATCGTACGTGGAGTAGTTTAGCATGGCTCCTTTCAGTTTCTCACTAAAGTATGCAATGGGTTTTTCCTCTTGCATGAGCACGGCTCCAATGCCAACTCCGGAAGCATCACTCTTAATTTCAAATACCTTGTTAAAATCGGGAGTGCTAACACTGGCGAGTGGCATAGCTTGTCCTTGATTAGCTCAAAGCTCTTTTGGCAAGCCGGGGTCCAAGTAAACTTTTTTCCCTTCTTAGTGCAATTAGTGAGCGGTGAGACTATTGAACTAAAGTCTTTTATGAACCTCCAGTTAAAAGAGGCCAGACCATGGAAGCTACGTGATTTGGTTAAAGAGTTGGGGGTAGGCCAATCCTTAATAGCCTTGATCTTGTCAACATCAGCTTCCATGCCATCCTTAGAAATGACAAACCCTAGGAAATAAACTTTATCTTGCGCGAATGAGCATTGGCTTAAATTCCCAAATAATTGAGCTTTTTGTAGGGTTTGGAAAAGTACACTAAGATGGTTGAGGTGTTGTAGGAGGTCTAGACTGTACACCAAAATATCGTCAAAATAGACAACAATAAATTTTCTTAGGAAATCTTTCAGCACGTGGTGCATAAGTCTCATGAAGGTACTGGGCGCGTTAGATAACCCGAAGGGCATCACCATCCCCTCAAAAAGCTCGTACTTAGTCTTAAATGCCGTCTTCCACTCGTCACCTTCTTTCATTCTAATTTGGTGGTAACCACTCTTAAGGTCCACCTTAGAAAATATTGAGGCTCCACTGAGCTCACCCAACATATCTTTGAGCCTAGGAATGGGGTATCTATACTTTACGTTGATTTGATTCACAGCTCGACTGTCAACGCACATCCTCATTGTGCCGTCTTTCTTGGGTACCAGAAGTGAGGGAACTACACAGGGGCTCACTAACTCTCATATGTATCCTTTATCCAATAAATCTTGAACTTGATCTTGGAGTTTCTTGGTTTCTTCGGGGTTCATTCTATAGCCCGGTCTATTAGGTAGTGTGGCCCCGGTCTTTGGATATTCCCTCGGGGGTCAAAGGTGCTAACTTAATTTTTTTACCACCAAACTTAAGAGAATAATAGTTAGAATATCCATCGTGGTTCACTCTTCGATCAAATTGCCAGGGTCGTCCAAGAAGTAAGTGGCTAGCACTCATGGGCATGACATCACATAAAACAGAATCTTGATATTTTCCCATAGCAAAATCTACTGTCACTTGTCGAGAGACCTTAACATCATCCCTATCATCTAGCCATCGTAACTTATAAGGGTGGGGATGCGTAATTGTCTATAATCCTAACTTCTTAACTAATTCATCAGATGCCACATTGGCACAACTTCCTCCATCTATAATTAAAGAGCATATCTTATCCTTGATAACACATCTACTATGAAAGATATTCTCACGTTGGCAATCTTCTCCAGAATTCTTAGTCACAAGGGCTTGTCTCCTAACCATCAACAAGGGTCCCTCAGGAGCGCGCACGACTTCGTCCTCAGTGTCACTTTCCTCGACGTATTTGTCCTCTATTCCTACCTCGTGGTCATTCTCACTCTCAACTTCTCCCATATCTTCCTTGATAATCATCACCCATCGATTCGGACATTGAGCCATATAATGACCTCTTGACATTTATAACACTTGATTTCTCTTGCTCTAAGTGGGTTGGCTTTATCGACTAAGGTTTTGCTACTGGACTCCTTAAGCGGCCAACTAGGGTTAAAAGGCTTCTTTCCTTCAGCCTTGTCAAATGGCTTGATTGGCGAGGGTGACTTAGGGTGGAATGTGGGGGGTAAACTTAGGAGGGTAGGTTGATTTCCTCTTTCTATTGAGCTGTCGCTCAATCGTCATGGCCATATGAACTATTGCATCTAAGGACTCTGCCGGGTGTATTTCAACGGTGTCTCTTATGTCTCTATTCAAGCCTCGAATGAATCTAGCAACAACCTGCTCCTCAGGTTCTTCCATATCTACTCGTATCCTTAGAGTTTCAAATTCGGCTAGGTAAGCCTCAACGGATCGAGTTCCTTGTCGTAGGTTTTGGATTTGAAGGAATAGATCTTGACGGTAATGGGTGGATATGAACCTGAGCGACTTCATTGCTCTCCATGTCGTAATGAGGGTATCTCCTATCCGTCGTCTTTGGAGCTTAATATTGGACCACCAGAGGGCCGCATATCCTGATAGCTCTACGGATACTAACTGGATCTTTACTTTATCGGAGGACTCATAATAGTCGAAAACTTTCTCTACCTTATCAATCCATTTAGAAAGGTATCTCCATCGCATGTCCCGTCAAATGAGGGTATATGTAGCTTGACATTTCTAAGGTCCTCTTGATCCTTTCGTCTATTTGGTCAAAAAGTCTCTTCATCATCTAAGGTCCATTCTTCCTCCTCCTCATAAAGCGGGTTTCGTCTCCTAGGATACTCAGGTCTTTCTTCATCCGAGGTGGGATATGGTTCTTGAAATCGTCTCCTAAGATTTCCAGGTCTAAATCGAGGTGGGGGTTCTCGGGTCGCGTCATTTGGAATTCTCGTATTAAGGACTTCCATTATGTGTTTCATGCTAAGGGTTAAGTCCTTAAGTTGTTGGCCTATATGGTTAACTTCTCCACTAAGACCATCTAATTGTCCTTGCATGCTAGACTCTCCCTCTTGTGGGGTGTGAGTCTCGGGTTGGGGAATGTCCTTGTCCCGGTTCGGTTCTTGATTCATATCTTGGTTTAGCTCACTGTTAATTGCACTCCTAGTCTTCATTCATTTGAATACTAAAGTTTTAGGAGGGAAATATTACTTAGGTTCAAGTTGATCACGGCTGTTAGGGAAGGTAAAGGTGGGGAACCTAACTAGAAATTCGACCTAAAAATTTTGAAACGCATTTTTTGAGGGCTTAGACGACCATTTTTGGGATCAAAACCTGATCGTCGAAAACTGACACTTGTAGCCAAAGTTATGGCCGTTATAGTGGGGAAAGGTCAAATTCACTAACACACAAGTTTTAAATCCACTAAACAGAGATAATCGATTCGTACATGCTCTTTAACGTCTTAGTGAACTTAATACATATATTCCCAAACATGCAATTACAAGCAACTATCTTACCAACAGAACGTTTTTTAATAAAAATCTCATCAAAGCATATAGTGAAAGCGACATAAAGCAACACCAAAAATAGTGGTCCAATTAGGTTGTGCACTTTCACTAGCATTTACTCATTTTAGCAACGTTTTACTTTACCAATGTAATTCAAATGAAAAGGTAAATATTCTCAGCAGATTAATGTACTAAGACTGCATCAATAGATCATTATAACATGAAGCTCGAATTTAAATATGCAACAACATTAAACTATAACACTAAACAGCAATTTAAACCACTAAACAGCAACTTAAACCACTGAACAGCAACACGAAATGATGTTAATCAGACATATTTCTTAATGCTCAGATCTGTGATTATAACAACATGTTCTTAAGTGATGGAAAAGCAAGATACACAGCAGCCAAGTCATCAAAACCAGAAAGAGAAAGAAAAACAGCAAGTACAAAGTTTGTTAGGGTTTGTTCTATCAAAAAGGGAAGGAAAACTTGTAGCACGAAAATGGTGGAAATGAAAACTTAAAAACCCATGCTCAAGTTGCAGACAACTAACAAAAACGTTCTGGAAATGATCTTTGCAAGAAACTAAAAGAGAAGATAAAAAAAAAACAGCAAGAACACCAAACCGAAAATGAAGAACAACAAGCACCAAGTTTTGGTGCCTCGGTTTTGGGCAACCAAATGGGTTTGGAAAACCAAACCGATCTGGTTTCCCTCACCCTAAGGGAGCTATCAAAGCTCTGATACCACCTGATTAGTTCTGACCTACAAATAAGACTCAAGAACTTGAAGAAGACCGTTAGCTCTGGGTGACACAAATCCGAGTAAAACCGACAATGAAAAATGTAAAAGAAATATCAAACGTGCTTGAAATTTAATGAAATTTTAGGTGAATCTTGCGAAGTGAGTGAGGTGTGTGCTGGTGAAAATTGTTGTCCATATTAGTTAAGATGAAGTATTTATGGACAGTTTTCTGTGAATCGGCCGGTGAGTGCTTCCATGGAGCTTCCGGCAAGAGTTTCTTCCAAGGAAGATAACTCGATTCAAGGAATCGGTTATGGCCACTCCTTGCTATTTTCCGCTCTCAATAGAGTGGAGAAGGAGGTGGCAAAATCCACTCCAACTAGCTACCAAGCTAGAAAAATGGTTCGGGGGTGCAACCCCTCGGTTGTTGTCAACCGAGCTTACCTTGGAAGCTTCTTGCTCCAAGCTTCTTTTTCTATTGAGAGAGAAATCCGTGGGTGCTCATAAATCAACAAAAAAAGTTACAAACACCAATGCCATGAATATATAGACCTAATGGTGGGCTTGGGCTTGGGCTTGGAAACGGAATGATGGGTCATCATGTGGGCTTGAGCCATGTCTTCAACTTCAATGGGCCAAACCAAGCCACCAATTAATCCTATCATTCATCTAATTCTAACATCCATCTAATCCTAACATTCATCTAATACTAACATGCATCTAATAAAGTTTAAACAAGAAGGCCAACGTTTGCCAATAAGTTCAAAATTTCAAAAAAAGCAACAAATATCCAAGCTCGGGAAGACAAATTCCCATGTGAGCATTAAGGTGCCTCTTTAGTCTTTCCACATGAGTAGATGCTTTGGTTGGTCAACGTCCCCAGTTTTAATCTCCCACTTCAAGTCGTCCACGGTGTCCTCCAAGTCTTCACACGAACCATGACCTACAAAAGAGACAAGTATGTTAGTAAAATTGTGGACTCGGGTCTGGGATCGTGTAATGGGCCTACGGGGCACATCACCATGTCTAGGACTCATAGTGTGGCCAACTTGCCTTAAACACCCCATATGGCTCCTTGCCTTTTGCCTTGCAACGATCGTGCCCTAAGAGCTCGGCTCTTGCCATCTTGAGCACATCGACCCACTTGGCCCCGTACTCAACCTTGTGCATACCAACCATCATGGTTTCACCTTTGTCCATCCATGCTTGTGCTCGCCAACGCCCACGATTGTAGCACCATCATGGACCATGGGAAAATGGTCATGTGACAAATCTCCCCCACTTACCATGGTTGACGGCCTCGTTGTAACACCCCTAAAATTGTACCTATTTTTCCCGTATAAAATTTTCCTTTTTAAGCCTCTAAACCAATTAAAAACATTCTCGAAAACCTTTAAAGAAAATTCATTTATCATATAAAAACAGTTTACATAAAACCACTCAACCTTCTATCATTCCTCAACTCATCAATTCATCACATCCTGACAATATCATTTCTTATCTACATCTCAATTATACAGTTCAACATCAAATCTCTTGACGCTCATACATCCTCCATAATCTCACTCAGAACGACTCGAGACATAAGTAAACAAAACACATTTTCCAAGAAAACGAACTGCATGGATCCATTTAAAAACCAAACATTCCTCCTGTTTAAAAAGAAAGTCCCAAGCAGTTCCAGAAAGTTGTAAATTCAAAACAGTTTCGTTATCCATAGCAATTCAACAATATTTACCACAGCCTACACCTATCACTTACATATTTCTATCCAGAATAACCCAAACATCCTAATATGACAAACTATACATTTCATATCAAGTCCCCAAATCATATACCTACATCCCCACGGGTCAATTACGCGTCGACTGCCCAGCACACTCCCACGGGCCATCTTTCTTCAACTGTTCATGCCTCGGGTGGAGGGATCTCATCCTCACCTGTGTAGAGGTCACCTACACCATAAAAATAAGTCGTGAGCTTAAGGCTCAGTAAGTCTACGTGAATGCAATGCATGCTATGCGTGCAGTTCATAAAACATGCTTCCTACCTTTTCGCTATTCATTTCATTTCATTTCATTACATAATGTCACCGTGGCCTCACTCTCGCTAGATAGGAGCGGCACATCCCGCGATTGGATAGCCCCTCGTATCTAACCGGGGGGAAAACATGCTCCCCAAGCAGCCATGTCTGAACCACCGCCACCTCCTTGACCAGATTACATTCATTCATACATTTACATTATCCTTTTCCTTTTCATGAAAACATGCATAGAAATTCCTTTTTCGTGCTTTTCAGAAACATGATGCGTGAACATGTGCAATACTATAAACATAATCAAAGCAATAACAAACAATGAACGTGCATACCATCAAGACGAATAGAAACATAACCTAATAAGAAATTAACCTAACTACCCAACCTATTCGCCCGACACTTACTATAATCTCCAATTTCCTCGAACAACAAGAAATCTTATGGTGTAGGCCAATCGGCCAAACAAGTCACGAGAGACTTACCTGTCGTCCGTAGCACGCTGAGCTCCGTCTACGAGCGTTGTTTGTCTGAGGCAAAACACAACATTGACGTCAAAACTAATTTAAGCTTCTAAACGTCCAAATTAACAAAGCCTTAACTAAAGCAATTTCCTAAAGCTTTAATCCAACTAAAATCTAACTAAACGGCCACTAATTTGGGTTCGGTAAAAACCGACCCGAAACTTAAAACGTGCGTAACTTTCGCGTCGGTTATCGGAATCGAACGATTCTAGCGGCCACGTACTCCTCTAATAACCTATTTCAATCTGCCAAAATGAATTTAAAAACAAACAACTCTAGCTAGGTCAAAAATCCAAAAACCCGAATCTGCCCTAAGCCGGGAATTTCACCATTTTCGGTTTTCCATTAATTCTCGTCAATTTCTTCACCAATCAACCTCCTATACGCTCAATTAGCATAACCAAATGTAAAAATCGAGGTTTCACCCAAGAAACCCGAAATGCCCAATTCGGGCATCCACTGATTTCGCTCAATTTGAGCACTTAAACGCACGGCAACCATAGCCGGCGTTATGCTCGGCCATTTGACGCTAAGAACGGCCAAAAGTGGCCGGTGGTCGGAGCCCAATCAAGCTCGTCACCGTCGGCCATGACAAAACCGAAACAGGGGGAAAAGAAAATCGAGCTTACTTGGTCGGTTCGCGCGCGGGGACGGGCCGGAGTCTCTCGTCGCCGTCGTCTGGCCGGAGAACGGCGAGAATCGCCGGCGCTTCGTCGATCGTCGCCCGAGCTTTGTCGCCGTTCCCCCTGTTCTTCGTCGTTCGCGGGGAGCTCGAACACAAACAACAATTTTTGTTGTTTGTGTTTAATTAAATAAATAATAATAATAATAATAATAATAATAATCCTAATATTAATTCATCATCAGGTAAAAGCTACGTACGTCATAGAAATTTCCCGAAACTTCCTTAAAATCTTTATTAATAATTAGGATTCTAATGACGCTTTCTTTTGGTAAAAACGGGTTTAATTTGACATATTTACGAAAATGCCACTACAATATATTAAATATTAATATAATGTATTAAATCCAAAATCCGTACAAGCCGGGTATTACATTCCATCCACCTTATTTAGAATTTTGTCCTCAAAATTCGCCACAGCTTATAGTCCTTGACATTTACGTCTCTTGTTTTACGGCATTTTACCTCGGTAAACCATCTGTACTTTTGGTCCTTCGTCGTGGTTCTAAACCGAAACCCTACTATATTCTCTAACATTGGCCCTAATTTCGTATTCCCTACTTTCAGTCTGATCGTACACATCCTCTTTCACGTACTAAGCAAAATCTAAATTCTCAAAACTCAATCAATTAACCCGACAACATATTTGTCACTTTAATACTTGCGCATGTACCAACTTCCGACAGATTTTGGTCAGAGCCATACCTAAGCTTCCTAACACCAATCAAATTGAATGCCTACAATTTCATCAAATTCTGGGCTGTAACCCATACCTCGACGCAATTCCCTTGATCCTGTTCACAATCGGGATGCACACCCACCGAATTTCTACATTAACTCCCTAATCGTAGTCCTCACTTTCAGTTTACGTATCAACTCTTGCCAAATCTCTCGGTCTTAACCAAACGATCTCCAACTGCGTACTTGACACTTAACGCCCTTAGCACGTGTTGGTTTGCATTTAGTCACCCAAAACATTAAACTTTCTCTCACTTATTAATTGGTTTCTACTAAAGATTGCCTCTTATCCTCAATTCTCGAAATAACTTAACTTCTTTGGGCACCTCGCGGGTCTTAATAAAAGAAATTATCAACTAAGACTTAAATCTCTAAATCTCACAAACCATCTCCTCGAGATTACCCCGAGGCCCCGACGAGTCCATCTGGGGACAAAGTTACCACTCGCTTAGAATTCCGATCCCTTTGTAACTAAGACGCTATAAATATCTTTTTTTTTTTTTTTTTTTTTTTTTTTTTTTTTTTTTGTTCTCTAAGCTACCTTAACGAATTCTATCGTTATGTCCTTTGCTAAATACTATATACATTATCCTCATCTGCTTAGCTCAATTTCCT
Source organism: Begonia masoniana (assembly GCA_022432975.1). Classification (NCBI taxonomy): domain Eukaryota; kingdom Viridiplantae; phylum Streptophyta; class Magnoliopsida; order Cucurbitales; family Begoniaceae; genus Begonia; species Begonia masoniana. The sequence continues at coordinate 41,024,961 of CM039502.1, forward strand.
TATTAACTCCATGTACAATGGAATCCCCAAGTTTTGACCATAGAATTGTTTTAACTATTTATTATAACCTTAAGTCTCTAATGCATCCATCGGTCTTTCGGAGCTTTTCTAACTTGTCCCATTCTAAGTTTTGGCTTTCCGAGCAACTTACATTTTCTATTCAACATATTGTGAATTTCACAAATCGCCCGACATTAGCCATCGAACTAGGCTTCTAATCTTAACTCTTCTCTTTTAATCTAGCCATCCCTTGCACTTACCTCTAATATCCTACGAGAATTTCTTCAAGGTTACACAATGGTCAATCCTCTTTCGTTCCTCCTAGTCGGGTTCAAATACTCTACTTGTCTACTTGACTCGCATGCAATGATTCATTCAACTATCTTCTTGTTTGTGAACTTGTTGTAGATAAGTTTACGCCTTCGTTCCAATTCTCCTCAAGTCCTCAAATCCTACCCTTTCATTCCCCGATAATTTGAAACACCTCTTCGTTAATGATGACCTTTATAGTTCCTCGAATACTAATACTTCTACCTTCATCCTGGAGGCAGCCACATGTTGTGGCTCCTAACTTAAATTGTACCAACTATAGGTTTACAACTTAACTCCTATATCTTTTGCTTCATAATCCAATCGAGCAACCCTAACTACCTGACATGTCCACAACTCGTCGATTATTCTTAACTTCGCTAGACCTCCCACCTAATAAGTCGGTTATAATCTTCTCACAGATTAATATCTTCCTTTATGGATTAGTCTTCTTAGGTGTCTTTGGTGGTACTCAGTTCCTAGAGAACATCAAATTTCGGTATCTAGAGTATCACCATGCACATGACTTCAATTCTCTAAGTTTAACTCTTGAATTCTATCTTAATTTAGACACTCTTAGCTTCACACGAATCACTAGTATACGATTTCTACGGTACATCCTCTAATTAAACACACTCCAAGTATTACAACAATCTAGGTCATTCCTTAATAGGTTTATATCTAAACCTCCGTCTTTCTTGATTAGTCGTATTCTGATAATCCAAGGGGGTTGTCAATTAGACATAATCCCTACCTACTTATAAACCATATCTCATAGGGTGTATTACTCTAATTGTTACTAAACCTTAAGTGCGCAACTCCGTTGATTAAATCAAACTAATCCTACTAATGTATAACTATACTTCTATTTGGTCCTTATTGTCCTATACGTAACCTACTATTTTCTCTTCGAGGTTCACCTACAACTCTTTCTTACCCAGTTCTTATCTTCTTACTTTTCTATTCTCAAGCCTATCGTTATCATCAGTATTACTATTGTCAAAACAATAATATTGTTGTACAGGTAATTAAAACAATACCTGCCAGGGTAGAAGGCTGGGCTCCATCGTCGACGTCGCCAGGCTCGATGAAAGCAAAGACCCTCGGCATAACCTTTCTTTGATCCCTGCCCTGTTGATCTCTGCCTGGTTGATTCCGGTTCAATAACGGACAGTTCATGATATAGTGGCCAGCTTCCCCACATCGATAACACCTATTGGTACGCGTCAGACAATCACCGTAGTGCTGCTTCTGGCACTGTGGACATAAAGGCTTTTGAGTAGCCGTTTGGACTAGCTTTCCTTTTCCCCGGTCACCCTTACTATCATAGGGCCTCTTATCACTCCTTTGTTGTCGTGGCTGTTGATGCTCACTTGGCTGCCAGTCTCGGTCCCATGACTGAGGTTGGATCTCGCGAAAGAATCCCTTAGCTGGCTCTCTCGGCCTAACACAAGTCGCTCTAGCAGCCTCGAAATCCAGAGCTCTAGCTGCAATGTCAGAATAGGGCACATCAATAACACCTGACACTATAACGTGCATCCGAATCTCCGAATTAAGTCCCTCCATAAACTGGTGCACCTTTTCTTCATTGTCGCTGACCAGACGCGGTGCAAATCGCGACAAAGCCTCAAACTTCCGTATGTATTCTGCAACCGAACCTGTCTGCTTCAGCTGTGTGAATTCATTTCTCTTAGCCGCCCTCACCGTGCGGCTGAAATACTTATCAAAGAACAAAGTCTTAAATCGTTCCCATGTCATAGTAGTCACATCCGTAGTCACTTTGATTGAATCCCACCAGAAACGGGCGTCCAATGCCAAGTGAAAGGTGACAAAAGCAACCTTCTTCCCATTCTCCACCTCCGCATACTCCAGCATATCCTCCATATTGCAAATCCATTCCTCCGCAATAGTTGGATCCGAAGATCGTCCATCGAACACTAGAGGCTGCAAGCTTTGGAACTTCTGCATACCCTGATTATTAGGAACCACCAATTCCTGGGCCCTTTGGTTCTCTCGCTGGTTCTCTCGGTTTACTAAGTCCACAATTTGTTGTGCTTGCCGGTCCATATGCTGAGACTGACGGTCCAGCAGATCTGTAAGTCTATCCAGGGCGTCATCCCTGGCATCTCGTCCTCGAACCATTTTTCTAACTCCTATAAAAATTAAACAAATAATCCTAAGAAACTAGAATGAAACAAAGCAGTAAACATACTTACAGTTGAGGAAGGATGTCTGCGTAGTGGCTGTGCAGTCGAGCAGTCTACAAAATCGATTTTAAAACCCAGGGGCTCTGATACCATAATTGTAACACCCCTAAAACTGTACCTATTTTTCCCGTATAAAATTTTTCTTTTTAAGCCTCTAAACCAATTAAAAACATTCTCGAAAACCTTTAAAGAAAATTCATTTATCATATAAAAACAGTTTACATAAAACCACTCAACCTTCTATCATTCCTCAACTCATCAATTCATCACATCCTGACAATATCATTTCTTATCTACATCTCAATTATACAGTTCAACATCAAATCTCTTGACGCTCATACATCCTCCATAATCTCACTCAGAACGACTCGAGACATAAGTAAACAAAACACATTTTCCAAGAAAACGAACTGCATGGATCCATTTAAAAACCAAACATTCCTCCTGTTTAAAAAGAAAGTCCCAAGCAGTTCCAGAAAGTTGTAAATTCAAAACAGTTTCGTTATCCATAGCAATTCAACAATATTTACCACAGCCTACACCTATCACTTACATATTTCTATCCAGAATAACCCAAACATCCTAATATGACAAACTATACATTTCATATCAAGTCCCCAAATCATATACCTACATCCCCACGGGTCAATTACGCGTCGACTGCCTAGCACACTCCCACAGGCCATCTTTCTTCAACTGTTCATGCCTCGGGTGGAGGGATCTCATCCTCACCTGTGTAGAGGTCACCTACACCATAAAAATAAGTCGTGAGCTTAAGGCTCAGTAAGTCTACGTGAATGCAATGCATGCTATGCGTGCAGTTCATAAAACATGCTTCCTACCTTTTCGCTATTCATTTCATTTCATTTCATTACATAATGTCACCGTGGCCTCACTCTCGCTAGATAGGAGCGGCACATCCCGCGATTGGATAGCCCCTCGTATCTAACCGGGGGGAAAACATGCTCCCCAAGCAGCCATGTCTGAACCACCGCCACCTCCTTGACCAGATTACATTCATTCATACATTTACATTATCCTTTTCCTTTTCATGAAAACATGCATAGAAATTCCTTTTTCGTGCTTTTCAGAAACATGATGCGTGAACATGTGCAATACTATAAACATAATCAAAGCAATAACAAACAATGAACGTGCATACCATCAAGACGAATAGAAACATAACCTAATAAGAAATTAACCTAACTACCCAACCTATTCGCCCGACACTTACTATAATCTCCAATTTCCTCGAACAACAAGAAATCTTATGGTGTAGGCCAATCGGCCAAACAAGTCACGAGAGACTTACCTGTCGTCCGTAGCACGCTGAGCTCCGTCTACGAGCGTTGTTTGTCTGAGGCAAAACACAACATTGACGTCAAAACTAATTTAAGCTTCTAAACGTCCAAATTAACAAAGCCTTAACTAAAGCAATTTCCTAAAGCTTTAATCCAACTAAAATCTAACTAAACGGCCACTAATTTGGGTTCGGTAAAAACCGACCCGAAACTTAAAACGTGCGTAACTTTCGCGTCGGTTATCGGAATCGAACGATTCTAGCGGCCACGTACTCCTCTAATAACATATTTCAATCTGCCAAAATGAATTTAAAAACAAACAACTCTAGCTAGGTCAAAAATCCAAAAACCCGAATCTGCCCTAAGCCGGGAATTTCACCATTTTCGGTTTTCCATTAATTCTCGTCAATTTCTTCACCAATCAACCTCCTATACGCTCAATTAGCATAACCAAATGTAAAAATCGAGGTTTCACCCAAGAAACCCGAAATGCCCAATTCCGGCATCCACTGATTTCGCTCAATTTGAGCACTTAAACGCACGGCAACCATAGCCGGCGTTATGCTCGGCCATTTGACGCTAAGAACGGCCAAAAGTGGCCGGTGGTCGGAGCCCAATCAAGCTCGTCACCGTCGGCCATGACAAAACCGAAACAGGGGGAAAAGAAAATCGAGCTTACTTGGTCGGTTCGCGCGCGGGGACGGGCCGGAGTCTCTTGTCGCCGTCGTCTGGCCGGAGAACGGCGAGAATCGCCGGCGCTTCGTCGATCGTCGCCCGAGCTTTGTCGCCGTTCCCCCTGTTCTTCGTCGTTCGCGGGGAGCTCGAACACAAACAACAATTTTTGTTGTTTGTGTTTAATTAAATAAATAATAATAATAATAATAATCCTAATATTAATTCATCATCAGGTAAAAGCTACGTACGTCATAGAAATTTCCCGAAACTTCCTTAAAATCTTTATTAATAATTAGGATTCTAATGACGCTTTCTTTTGGTAAAAACGGGTTTAATTTGACATATTTACGAAAATGCCACTACAATATATTAAATATTAATATAATGTATTAAATCCAAAATCCGTACAAGCCGGGTATTACACTCGTCAACCCCCATGCTAGGTCCACCTCTTGAAATGCCATAGACCGACGTCCTCCCACGTAGCTTCCATTAGCCCACTTCAAGTTGTCTCCAAACAAATTGTAGCACCCACTTGATTGTAGATGTCCCACATTTATGCATGGCAATTGGCTCACCTCAAAAACTTGTGCCCTCCCATCATATGGCTCACACGCCCAAAAGCTTCAACACACCCTCCTCGGCTAGCTTTTGTTGATGATGGTACTCTTGACAAAACCCGTCAAGTGCCGTAGTCCTTGCCTCACTCATGTCCACTTGAGTTGCTTAGCGACCACCTTTGCCTCCCTTTTGCATCCACCTTGCCGACCTTGCCTTGGTCAAATGCACTATGGATTCCGAAGGTCTTTACGGAACCCGGAAGTCTCCTCATCACTTCCTTGCAAGGGGACCACCCGCCCCCTTTTGTTGCTCCACAACGGTGTCTAGTAGTTATAGTGAATTCACACGATACACATCCTCATCACCACTAGAAATAGTCTTGACAAGTTGCATGGAGTTAGCTCGAGGCACCTCCTCTCCGTCGGAGTCCTCTCCTCTAACCCGCAATGCGGACACCTTGCCCTTGTTTGGGCACTCCCTTGCAAAGTGAAATCCTCCACAAATGAAGCACCCTGTAGCCTTTCTCGGATGAGATTGATCACCTCCAACCGACTTTAAAGCACCTTGAGATGTTTTCCCCTTCTCTTTGTTCCCACCGTTTGCCTTGCCCAAATGTTTGTCCTCCCTCCCCTTCTTCTCGGATGAGGATATGGCTTTGTAGTCCACCAAACTCTCGGCTATAGAAATGGCCGATTGAACGTCCTTCACCCCATGCCGCCTCAACTCCACTTGAGCCCATGGTTGAAGACCCGCCACAAAGTTAAACATCTTGTCGCTCTCGTGCATCTCTCGAATATCAAGTAGAATAGAGCTAAACTCCCTTACATATTCGCGCACCGACCCCGTTTGTTGAAGCCCCCTCAATGCTTCCTTAGCCGTCCACTCTGAATTGAGAGGTAAGAAGCGATCTTTCAACTCACGTTTAAACTGGTCGAAAGTGTCAATCCATGGCTCCATGTGTTGGATTTGCCGCCACCATAACTTGGCATCCCCGCCAAGTACATTCTCGTGATCATGACTTGATTCTCCTCCTCAATTCCAGCAACTATGAAGTATTGCTCCATGTCCCAAAGAAAGTTCTCAACCTCCTTTGCATTGCAGTCTCCATTATAAGGTTTTGGCTCCAGAACCTTATATTGTGTTGTCGAGGTTCCCAACCGCCGGCTTGAACCACCAACTGCCTCCTTGCCTACCCGAGCAAGCCCCTTATCTATCCTCTCGATAGACTCCTCTATGCGTTGCTCAATAGCAAGAATGTCCGCTCCCGTCGATGCTTGGAATTCATCCATCTCCAACCTCATCTGTAACAACCCTATTTCCCAGCAAGATATTGTCCGCTCTGGGGATTGGGCCGTAGCCCAATATCCTCCCCTCACGGCTTTGTTTGGCGAGAACTTCCCGGGAGGTCACCCAACCTGGAATTGCTCTCACCGAAGCACTTTTAACTTCGGTGTTCTTGTGGGATCCGTTGTCAATCGTGCTCCAAAGCGCGTCTTACTATGTTGGGAGGGTCTCTTTACATATGTTTCATTTCCATATACTTCCCCAAGCGATGTGGGATTGTGACGACCCTCTCTTTACAACCCGGGATTCGCCTATACTCGAGTCCGGGATTCGCCTACACTCGGCTTAGGTCCCGAGGTTTGCCCCGCAACACGAGGTTTGCCCCGCAGTCGTACACATACGTTCACATTCGGGTCATCACAATCACCCCCCCTCGGGGGCCCAACGTCCTCGTTGGCCACATTTCCGGTTGGGTACAGGCTCTGATACCATTTGTAACGACCCTATTTCCCAGCAAGATATTGTCCGCTCTGGGGATTGGGCCGTAGCCCAATATCCTCCCCTCACGGCTTTGTTTGGCGAGAACTTCCCGGGAGGTCACCCAACCTGGAATTGCTCTCACCGAAGCACTTTTAACTTCGGAGTTCTTGTGGGATCTGTTGTCAATCGTGCTCCAAAACGCGTCTTACTATGTTGGGAGGGTCTCTTTACATATGTTTCATTTCCATATACTTCCCCAAGCGATGTGGGATTGTGACGACCCTCTCTTTACGACCCGGGATTCGCCTATACTCGTGTCCGGGATTCGCCTACACTCGGCTTAGGTCCCGAGATTTGCCCCGCAACACGAGGTTTGCCCCGCAGTCGTACACATACATTCACATTCGGGTCATCACAATCACCCCCCCTCGGGGGCCCAACGTCCTCGTTGGCCACATTTCCGGTTGGGTACAGGCTCTGATACCATTTGTAACGACCCTATTTCCCAGCAAGATATTGTCCGCTCTGGGGATTGGGCCGTAGCCCAATATCCTCCCCTCACGGCTTTGTTTGGCGAGAACTTCCCGGGAGGTCACCCAACCTTGCCCCGCAACACGAGGTTTGCCCCGCAGTCGTACACATACGTTCACATTCGGGTCATCACAATCACCCCCCCTCGGGGGCCCAACGTCCTCGTTGGCCACATTTCCGGTTGGGTACAGGCTCTGATACCATTTGTAACGACCCTATTTCCCAGCAAGATATTGTCCGCTCTGGGGATTGGGCCGTAGCCCAATATCCTCCCCTCACGGCTTTGTTTGGCGAGAACTTCCCGGGAGGTCACCCAACCTGGAATTGCTCTCACCGAAGCACTTTTAACTTCGGAGTTCTTGTGGGATCTGTTGTCAATCGTGCTCCAAAACGCGTCTTACTATGTTGGGAGGGTCTCTTTACATATGTTTCATTTCCATATACTTCCCCAAGCGATGTGGGATTGTGACGACCCTCTCTTTACGACCCGGGATTCGCCTATACTCGTGTCCGGGATTCGCCTACACTCGGCTTAGGTCCCGAGATTTGCCCCGCAACACGAGGTTTGCCCCGCAGTCGTACACATACATTCACATTCGGGTCATCACATCATCGCCCAAAGGTCCACGATCAATGGCTTGTCCTCCGATGTCGCCATTGAAACGCCCAATAGGCTCTCCAACATGTTGAGCCTCGCAAGAATAGCCTCCAAGGTTCCTTGCGGTAGAGAATCCATCTATTCGTGGTCGGTTGTCCCAAAAGAATCCAAGCTTTGATACCAACTGTCACATGCCAATTTTTTGTCTCGGCAATGTGCGGTGCCAAGCCCCCGGCTTGATCAGCCTTTCCCCTTTTTATGCAAATAACAATTAGAGTGACACAAGTGTTTACGGGAGCCCACCTCCCAACCCTCTTTGATTTCCGAAAACAAAGACTAGGTACAAAAATCTCACTCAAGGACACCACAATAGCACAAGGATCTCTCTTCCTTTGCTTGGTGTCTCAAGGTGTTTATATACACATTTAGCTCGGCCAATAACTCTTAAATATCATAAATGTGCCGCATGACATCAGTGTGGGTCAGGTAGTGCGCGCGCGCGCGGGCGTTCAGGCGCGCGCGCACCACCCTGCCACCTGGTTCGCCCAGCGTGCGCCATGACATGTCTTCTAGCGCCCAGCGTCCGGAGCCTGCGGC
>CM039502.1:41038503-41055209 GCA_022432975.1 Begonia masoniana
ATAGAAATAATACGCCAAAGAAACGAGGACATAAAGGTTTTGAATATTTAAATGTCTTAAAATTTTAAACACATCCTCCGCCAAATAATCCCAGCGGTAGAAAGAGAAACAGAATGCTTCTTCTGCTAAACAGTGTCAGCGGTAGAAGCAGAAACAGAATGCTTCTTCCGCTACCGACATCCACCGCTCACACTGTAATACCCGGCTTTACGGGATATTAATATTATATTATATGATGGTATTTTCGTAAATATGTCAAATCAAGTCCGTTTTGCAAAAAGAAAGCGTCATTAGAATCCTAACGATTAATGGAAATTTTAAGGAATTTACGAGAATTTTCGGAGTATTAACGCTATACTTCGAGTAATTAAGTTTCTTGTAAAATAAAGGACGTTTTAGTAAAAATAGTAAACGAGGTTCGAATTACGAACGGACAGTTTTAATAAATCCCAAATAATAAGTTGGACTTATTGGTGAAATAAGGAAATTTGGAGAAGCCGAATCGTTAGAAAATTAACGAAACAAAGGACGAAACACAATAGAAATAAGAGCTAAGGGTATTTTGGTAATTTGTCAAACCAAATTATATTAAATCAAGGTTTTTCTTCTTCTCCCTAACTTTCTTCTTCTTCTCTGTTTTCACGAAAACGCTAGAGGCGATTTCTCCCTCGGCCGTTGGCGATTCTCAACATTCCGACCTTCGATTCGTCCTCCGATCGTCTCGTTTTCTTCGCGTTTTCTCCTTCTCTCGCTACCCTAGGTATAAATCTATGATTCTAGAGCGTTAGTTTTCAATTTTTGGCCCGATTTAACGTTAGAGTTTTGTTAGGGTTTAGGTTAAAAATTCGATTTTGGGTTTAAAAATCAATAGGTTATCGTAGTTTATGAACGTATTGGACGTTATTGAATGAAACTAGATTAATTTGTGGAAAATGTTAAAATTCGAGAAATTTCGAGATTTAGGGAAAAACTCGTAAATTGGGAATTGAGTTGCCGAGCGTGTATTGCTCGATGAAGTAGCTCAATGAATCGGATTAAAGCTTTAGGAAATTTCTTTAGTTGAGGTTTTGTCAATTTGGACGTTTAGAAGCTTAAACTCGTTTTATGGTAGATGTTGTGTTTTGCCTCAAACAAACGACTCTCGTGGACTGAGCTTGGGGTTCAGCGCGCTCAAAGTAAGTTCTCGTGACTTACTCTGGCCGATTGGCCTACACCGTACTTCGATGTCGCATCGAGGATCTTAATGGATTGTTTGTTTTCAATTGCTTTGGTTGGGTAGTTAGGTTTAAACGTTTTGTAGGTTATTTCATTTACAGTCTTGATGGTACGCATGCTTGTTTGTTTACATTTATATTAAGCTGTTCATGCATCACGTATTTTAACTTGGCATGAAAATGAATTTCTGCACAATGTTTTCAGAAAATAAATATGGCCCAGAAATTGGGGGCTATTGATCTATCGTGCAGGCCGATTAAGGGTCTGGCGATACCACATCTCATGTACTGTAATTAATAAACGTAATCTGTTATCTGGTCACGCAAGGTGGGGCTCAGGCACGGCTGTACGTGTTGTAAGCGTGTACCCCCCTCCTCTAACCGCACGGGGTAGTCCGACCGCTGGATGGGCCCCCTTCGGTTAGGGGGATGAGATCTCGGGGATATACTGTCTGCGACGCTCTGTATGTTATGCATGATTTTCGAACTCCATATGCACTGCACGCATCTGCATTTACGTAGAATTTACTGAGCTTTTAGCTCATAGTGTGTCTGTATGGTGTAGGTGACGTTTTAGGTGACATCGAGACAGGTGATGACGACGTTCCTCCTCCTGATGTGTAAGGCAGTTGGCGGAGGATGGCTTACGGTCGTGTGTTGCGCAGTCGACGCTTACATGACCCGTTGGGATGCACGTATAGGTTTTTGGGTTTTTGGGATGTTTTGGATTGATGATTGTATAGATATTTTAGGATGCTTGGCTCGGTATAGTTGATAGGTTTACGTTTTGATGTTTTGAAATGTTTTGGAAACTGATTTTATAACTGTTTGGGTAATTTCAAAACAGGAGGATTTGATTAGAATTTAAACGTATCTACGCAATTTGTTTTTATGAGATTAGATTACGTTTTTAAATATGTTCCGAGTTGGTTTGAGAGAAGTCATGAGCGACATATGAGTGAGTTAATGTTGAAAAAAGTATGGTTGAGAGTGATATAGAATATGTATTGTTGAATCTTGAAATTTGGTGATATGAGTAAGGTGAATGCTGGGATGAGAGGAAAAGAAATGGAGAACGAAGGATGGGGAGAGGGAAACCAACCTCTCTGGAAATCTAGAGAGGTTGGCGATCAATCGCCAGGGAGGGCGATTGATCGCCTCCTCCTATGGAATGCGATCGCCAAGGGTGGCGATCGTTGAGTAGCAAGCAATCGCCGAATGGCGATTGCTCGCCATGCACAATCGCCGCAAGGCGATTGGTCGCTATGCGACAATCTCCTGGGGCGATCAATTGCCTATTTTGGGGCGATTGATCGCCCTTGCATAAATGGGACGCCTTTCCCATTTTGCCCTGCTTTCAGTTTCCAATTGTTTTACATGTTTTTAATTTAATTGATTTAGGATTTGTTTTAAGTTATTTTCTAAACGAACTTCAACGTTTTGATTCCGACTTTAGTTTTAATTCCGCTTAAAGTTTACTTAAAATTTTAAGTATAAAAAAATATATATACGGGAAATTGGGTACGGTTTAAGGGATGTGACATTTATGGTATCAGAGCCCCCGGGTTTTAAAATCGATTCTGTAGACTGCTCGACTGCACAGCCACTACGCGGACATCCTTTATCAACTGTAAGTATGTTTACTGTTTTGTTTGATTTCATATTTCTTAGGATTATTGTTTCTATTCTTTTAGGAGTTATAAAATATGGTTCGAGGAAAAGATCCACGTGATGACGCGCTTGATCGATTTACGGAATTGCTGGACCGCCAGTCTTAACAGATGGACCGGCAAGCGCAACAAATCGAGAGTCTAGTAAATCGGGAAAATCAGATGGCCCAGGATTTGATAGTTCCCAATAATCAGGGTATGCAGAAGTTCCAAAGTCTGCGACCTCCAGTGTTCGATGGCCGATCGTCGGATCCGACTATTGCGGAGGAATGGATCCGGGTTATGGAGGATATGCTAGGGTACGCCGAGGTTGGGAACGGGAGTAAGGTGGCTTATGTTACCTTTCACTTAGCGATGGATGCCCGTTTCTGGTGGGACTCGAATCAAGGTAACGACGGATGTATCTGTTATGACATGGGAGCGATTTAAGACCATATTTTTTGATAAGTATTTCAGCCGTGCTGTGAAAGTGGCGAAGAGAAATGAGTTTACGCAGCTAAAGCAGACAGGTTCAGTTGCAGAGTATATCTGGAGGTTCGAGGCCTTATCGCGATTTGCTCCGCACCTTGTCAGCGACAATGAAGAGAAGGTGCACCAATTTATGGAGGGACTTAATCCAGAGATTCGGATGCATGTTGTAGTATCAGGTATTATCGATGTGCCCTATTCTGATGTCATAGCTAGAGCTCTGGATATTGAGGCTGCCAGAGCTACTTGTGTTAGACCGAGGGAGCCAGCTAAGGGCTTCTTCCGTGAGATTCGACCTTAGTCGCAGAACCGAGGTTGGCAGCCTAGAGCACAGCCCCAGCAGCAGCAGAGGGGTGTGAAGAGACCTCTTGAAGGAGGTAATGATCGGGGTAAGGGAAAGCAAGTGCAGGGGGCTTCTCAGATACCGTGGTGTCCCATATACCAGAGGGAGCACAGTGGCGAGTGCCGTGTTGGCACTAATAGATGTTTCAGATGTGGAGAGCTTGGCCATTACGTCAAAGATTGCCTGAAGCCCGACCGAGATCTGTCAGGCGGTGATCAGAGGAGAGTCATGCCTAGGATTTTCGCCTTCATCGAGCCTGGTGATGTCAATAACGAGGATCAACCTGCCGTGGTAGCAGGTACTATATTGATTATGGGCGTAGCTGTGTTTTCTTTGTTAAACACGGGGGCTACGCACTCTTTTGTTTTCACTGCTTATGTGTCTAGATTGAAGCTTGCGCCTGAGTTAGCAGAATGCGAATATAGTGTGATGCTACCTTCGGGAGGGCGTATGCAGTCAGGTCGTGTGGTCCAGGGCAATGTTATCTCGATTGGGGACAGAACCCTCTATGCTCGCCTTATTGTTATGGGCATAGAGCAGTATGATCTTATCTTGGGGATGGACTGGCTGTCGCAGCACTTCGCCACCATCGATTGTCGATCTGGGATTGTCACCTTTTGACCCCCGGGTAAAGCTGAGTTTTCTTATCAGGCGATGAGCAGATTGAGTAGCTCGCCTATCTCTTATTCCATGATGGTCAACGAGCAGTTTAAAGGTGCGTGCTCTATTTATTTGGCCTCAGTATTTAATGTTCAGTTCCTCAACGAAATAAAGCCGAGCGACATTCCTATAGTCAGAGAGTTCTCTGGTATATTCCTCGATGATCTTCTCGGGTTACCGCCAGACCGGGAGATTGAGTTCACTATTGATGTCTATCCGAATACCGCGCCAAGGTTTAAAAACCCGTATCGGTTGGCACCAGCTGAGTTGAGAGAGCTGAGGACTCAGCTTGATGAGTTATTAGAGAAGGGTTTCATTCGACCTAGTGTTTCACCTTGGGGTGCGCCCGTTCTGTTTGTCAAGAAGAAAGACGGGACCCTCAGGATGTGCATCGATTACAGAGAGTTGAATAAGCTTACAGTGAAGAATAAGTATCCACTGCCCCGGATTGATGATTTATTTGATCCGTTGCAAGGTGCCCGAGTATTCTCGCGGATTGATCTACGCTCGGGTTACAACCAGTTGAAGGTCCAGAAGGATGATATACCGAAAACGGCATTCCGAACGAGGTATGGGCATTACGAGTTCCTTGTCATGTCTTTTGGACTTACTAATGCCCCTGCAGCGTTTATGGATTTGATGAACCGTGCCTTCAAGGAGTATCTGGACAAGTTCGTGGTGGTTTTTATCGACGACATTCTGATATACTCTAAGACGAAGGAAGAGCATGAGGAGCACTTGAGGACAGTCCTGAGGACCCTATGTCAGCACCAGTTGTATCCGAAGTTCTCCAAATGCGAATTTTGGTTGGATCAGATCAGCTTTCTTGGCCATGTCGTGTCGAAGGATGGAGTTTCTGTTGATCCAAGCAAAGTTCAGGTGGTCAGAGATTGGCCGCAGCCGAAGAACGTACATGAGGTGCGTGGATTTCTTGGATTAGCCGGTTATTATCGGAAGTTCATAGAGGGATTTTCGAAGATCGCACTTCCTCTTTCACGATTGACCCGAAAGAACGATAGATTTATGTGGTCGCCTGCTTGTGATAGCAATTTTATGGAATTAAAGCAGAGATTGACCACCGATCCAGTATTGGTGTTACCTATTGAGGGTGACAAGTTCAGTATTTATTGCGATGCGTAAGGAGTTGGACTAGGTTGTGTGTTGATGCGGGAGGGGAGAGTTATTGCTTATGCTTCTCGGCAGCTGAAGCCGTACAAGCAGAATTACCCTACGCACGACCTTGAGTTAGCAGCTGTGGTCTTCGCACTGAAGATATGGGGACATTATTTATATGGGCGGCAGTGCGAGATATTCTCAGACCACAAGAGCTTAAAGTATCTATTTACGCAGAAGGAGCTGAATATGCGACAGAAAAAGTGGCTTGAGTTTGTCAAAGACTACGATTTTGATATCAAGTACCATCCAGGAAAGGCGAACAAGGTTGCTGATACCTTGAGTAGAGTGCCTTCTGCGAGTCAGCCTTCATTAGCTGCGATGTCAGTTACGCTGCGGTCTGAGATTGAGAGGTTCGACGTTGAGATAGTGGCAGAGTTGTCCAGTATGCTCACCAACATTTCTCTCAGGCCGACTATTTTGGATCGGATACGTGAGGCTCAGCATCTGGATCGGATACGTGAGGCTCAGCAGAATGATACGGAGTGTGAGGAGCTTCGATCCAGCATGACATTGGGAGACTCGTCAGATTTTCATTCATCAGAGGATGGTATTCTGAACTTCAGGCATAGGTGGTACGTGCCTAACGACGAGGATCTGAAAAAGGATATATTAGCCGAGGCACATTCTTCGGCATATTCTGTACACCCGGGAAGTACTAAGATGTACCGGGATTTAAAGCAACATTTCTGGTGGCCGAACATGAAGAGAGAGGTCGCCTAGTACGTTGAAACCTGTTTAGTCTGTCAGCAGGTAAAGGCAGAGCACCAGAGACCGGCCGGAACATTATTGCCACTGCCGATTCCGGAGTTGAAGTGGGAGCAGATTTCCATGGATTTCATTGTGGGGCTCCCGAGGACGACGAAGGGCCATGACGGCATATGGGTTATTGTGGACCGATTGACAAAGTCGTCCCACTTCTTATCTGTGAGGATGGCGTCTTCTATGGATCAGCTTGCCGAGCTTTACGTGCAGGAGATTGTTAGACTTCATAGTGTGCCAGTTTCGATTGTCTTAGACAGAGATCCGAGATTTACGTCGAAGTTCTGGAAGAGTCTGCACAAAGCTATGGGGACTCAGCTTAATTTCAGTATGGCATTTCATCCTCAGACTGATGGTCAGACTGAGAGGACGAATCAGATTCTAGAGGATATGCTCAGAGCTTGTGTGATGGAGTTTCAGGGCTCGTGGAGCCGATATCTGCCCCTGATTGAGTTCTCGTACAACAACAGCTTCTAGGCTACGATTGGCATGGCACCGTACGAGGCATTGTATGGTCGGAAATGTAGGTCTCCGTTGTATTGGGACGAGGTTGGCGAGGCCAGCGTCGTTGGTCCAGAGATTCTACAGCAAACGGCAGAGAAGATTGCCATTATCCGACAGCGTATCGAGGTAGCTCAGAGCAGGCAGAAGAGCTATGCAGACACGAGACGGAGAGAGCTAGAGTTCGAAGAAGGTCACGAGGTTTATCTTAAAGTATCTCTATTCAAAGGCGTTGCGAGATTTGGAAGGAGAGGCAAGTTAAACCCTCGTTATGTGGGGCCCTTTCCTGTTCTGAAGAGGATCGGGAAGTTGGCGTATAGACTACAGCTTCCGGCTTCTATGGAGGGTATCCACGACGTGTTTCATGTATCCATGCTTCGAAGGTGTTTGCGTGATCCATCACATGCCTGGAGGCTACAGAGATCGAGGTACAGCCTACCTTGACTTATGAGGAGAGGCCGGTACGTATTTTGGAGGCTTCCATTAAAGTTTTGCGCAACAAAGAGATTCTACTGGTCAAAGTTTTGTGGCGGAACCACGAGGTGGAAGAAGCTACGTGGGAGCGACAACAGGATATGATGACTAAATATCCTGAATTGTTTGTATGATTTAATTTTGTGGACAAAATTCTAAATAAGGTGGGTGGAATGTAATACCCGGCTTTACGGGATATTAATATTATATTATATGATGGCATTTTTGTAAATATGTCAAATCAAATCCGTTTTGTAAAAAGAAAGCGTCATTAGAATCCTAACGATTAATGGAAATTTTAAGAAATTTACGAGAATTTTCGGAGTATTAACGCTATACTTCGAGTAATTAAGTTTCTCGTAAAATAAAGGACGTTTTAGTAAAAATAGTAAACGAGGTCCGAATTGCGAACGGACAGTTTTAATAAATCCCAAATAATAAGTTGGACTTATTGGTGAAATAAGAAAATTTGGAGAAGCCGAATCGTTAGAAAATTAACGAAACAAAAGACGAAACACAATAAAAATAAGAGCTAAGGGCATTTTGATAATTTGTCAAACCAAATTATATTAAATCAAGGTTTTTCTTCTTCTCCCTCACTTTCTTCTTCTTCTCTGTTTTCACGAAAACGCCAGAGGCGATTTCTCCCTCGGCCGTTGGCGATTCTCAACATTCCGACCTCCGATTCGTCATCGATCGTCTCGTTTTCTCCTTCTCTCGCTACCCTAGGTATGAATCTATGATTCTAGAGCGTTAGTTTTCAATTTTCGGCCCGATTTAACGTTAGGGTTTAGGTTAAAAATTCGATTTCGGGTTTAAAAATCAATAGGTTATCGTAGTTTATGAACGTATAGAACGTATTGGACGTTATTGAATGAAACTAGATTAATTTGTGGAAAATGTTAAAATTCGAAAAATTTCAAGATTTATGGAAGAACTCGTAAATTGAGAATTGAGTTGCCGAGCGTGTATTGCTCGATGAAATAGCTCAATGAATCGGATTAAAGCTTTAGGAAATTTCTTTAGTTGAGGTTTTGTCAATTTGGACGTTTAGAAGCTTAAACTCGTTTTTATGTCGATGTTGTGTTTTGTCTTAGACAAACGACTCTCGTGGACAGAGCTTGGGATTCAGCGCGCTCAAGGTAAGTTCTCGTGACTTACTCTGGCCGATTGGCCTACACCGTACTTCGATGTCGCGTCGAGGATCTTAATGGATTGTTTGTTTTAAATTGCTTTGGTTGGGTAGTTAGGTTTAAACGTTTTGTAGGTTATTTCATTTACAGTCTTGATGGTACGCATGCTTGTTTGTTTACATTTATATTAAGCTGTTCATGCATCACGTATTTTAACTTGGCATGAAAATGAATTTCCGCACAATGTTTTCAGAAAATAAATGTGGCCCATAAATTGGGGGCTATTGATCTATCGTGCAGGCCGATTAAGGGTCTGGCCGATACCACATCTCATGTACTGTAATTAATAAACGTAATCTGTTATCTGGTCACGCGAGGTGGGGCTCAGGCACGGCTGTACGTGTTGTAAGCGTGTACCCCCTCCTCTAACCGCACGGGGTAGTCCGACCACTGGATGGGCCCCCTTCGGTTAAGGGGATGAGATCTCGGTGATATACTGTCTGCGACGCTCTGTATGTTATGCATGATTTATGAACTCCATATGCACTGCACGCATCTGCATTTACGTAGAATTTACTGAGCTTTTATCTCATAATGTGTCTGTATGGTGTAGGTGACGTTTTAGGTGACATCGAGACAAGTGAGGACGACGTTCCTCCTCCTGATGTGTGAGGCAGTTGGCGGAGGATGGCTTGCAGTGGTGTGTTGCACAGACGACGCTTACATGACCCGTGGGGATGTACGTATAGGTTTTTGGGTTTTTGGGATGTTTTGGATTGATGATTGTATAGACATTTTAGGATGCTTGGCTCGGTATAGTTGATAGGTTTACGTTTTGATGTTTTGAAATGTTTTGGAAACTGATTTTATAACTGTTTGGGTAATTTCAAAACAGGAGGATTTGATTAGAATTTAAACGTATCCACGCAATTTGTTTTTATGAAATTAGTTTACGTTTTTAAATGTGTTCCGAGTTAGTTTGAGAGAAGTCATGAGTGACGTATGGGTGAGTTAATGTTGAAAAAAGTATGGTTGAGAGTGATATAGAATATGTATTGTTGAATCTTGAAATTTGGTGATATGAGTAAGGTGAATGTTGGGATGAGAGGAAAAGAAATGGAGAACGAAGGATGGGGAGAGGGAAACCAACCTCTCTGGAAAATCCAGAGAGGTTGGCGATCAATCGCCAGGGAGGGCGATTGATCGCCTCCTCCTCTGGAATGCGATCGCCAAGGGTGGCGATCGTTGAGCAGCAAGCAATCGCTGAATGGCGATTGCTCGCCATGCACAATCGCCGCAAGGCGATTAGTCGCTATGTGACAATCGCCTGGGGCGATCAATCGCCTATTTTGGGGGGGGGCGATTGATCGCCCTGGCATAAATGGGACGCCTTTCCCATTTATCCCTGCTTTCAGTTTCCAATTGTTTTACATGTTTTTAATTTAATTGATTTAGGATTTGTTTTAAGTTATTTTTTAAACGAACTTCAACGTTTTGATTCCGACTTCAGTTTTAATTTCGCTTAAAGTTTACTTAAAGTTTTAAGTATAAAACAATATATATACGGGAATTTGGGTACGGTTTAAGGGATGTGACACACCCCTACGTCAACGCATCTGCCTTTCGACATCTGCCAAACGACACGTCGGCTACTCACATCTACCGCTCAACAGTAACACTCAGCATCGACCGATAGGCAACATCTACCGATAGACAACATCTACCGTGAACAGTAACACTCAACATCCACCGATAGAAAACCCCTATCGATAGACAACATCTACCGGTGAACAGTAACACTCAACATCAACCGATATACAACATCTACTGGTGAACAGTAACACTCAACATCCACCGATAGACAACATCTACCGATAGACAACATCTACCGATAGACAACATCTACCGATAGACAACATCTACCGATAGACAACATCTACCGATAGACAACATCTACCGATAGACAACATCTACCGATAGACAACATCTACCGATAGACAACATCTACCGATAGACAACATCTACCGATAGACAACATCTACCGATAGACAACATCTACCGATAGACAACATCTACCGATAGACAACATCTACCGATAGACAACATCTACCGATAGACAACATCTACCGATAGACAACATCTACCGATAGACAACATCTACCGATAGACAACATCTACCGATAGACAACATCTACCGATAGACAACATCTACCGATAGACAACATCTACCGATAGACAACATCTACCGATAGACAACATCTACCGATAGACAACATCTACCGATAGACAACATCTACCGATAGACAACATCTACCGATAGACAACATCTACCGATAGACAACATCTACCGATAGACAACATCTACCGATAGACAACATCTACCGATAGACAACATCTACCGATAGACAACATCTACCGATAGACAACATCTACCGATAGACAACATCTACCGATAGACAACATCTACCGATAGACAACATCTACCGATAGACAACATCTACCGATAGACAACATCTACCGATAGACAACATCTACCGATAGACAACATCTACCGATAGACAACATCTACCGATAGACAACATCTACCGATAGACAACATCTACCGATAGACAACATCTACCGATAGACAACATCTACCGATAGACAACATCTACCGATAGACAACATCTACCGATAGACAACATCTACCGATAGACAACATCTACCGATAGACAACATCTACCGATAGACAACATCTACCGATAGACAACATCTACCGATAGACAACATCTACCGATAGACAACATCTACCGATAGACAACATCTACCGATAGACAACATCTACCGATAGACAACATCTACCGATAGACAACATCT
The DNA here is from genome assembly GCA_022432975.1 of Begonia masoniana. Lineage (NCBI taxonomy): Eukaryota > Viridiplantae > Streptophyta > Magnoliopsida > Cucurbitales > Begoniaceae > Begonia > Begonia masoniana. The sequence goes on from CM039502.1 coordinate 41,049,758, forward strand.
ACCGATAGACAACATCTACCGATAGACAACATCTACCGATAGACAACATCTACCGATAGACAACATCTACCGATAGACAACATCTACCGATAGACAACATCTACCGATAGACAACATCTACCGATAGACAACATCTACCGATAGACAACATCTACCGATAGACAACATCTACCGATAGACAACATCTACCGATAGACAACATCTACCGATAGACAACATCTACCGATAGACAACATCTACCGATAGACAACATCTACCGATAGACAACATCTACCGATAGACAACATCTACCGATAGACAACATCTACCGATAGACAACATCTACCGATAGACAACATCTACCGATAGACAACATCTACCGATAGACAACATCTACCGATAGACAACATCTACCGATAGACAACATCTACCGATAGACTGCACATCATTCATAACAACCTGACCCAGTGAAATGCTTGAAAACCAGTAAAAATCACAGTTATAACTAACAATGTACCATTATCCGAGAAATCTCAAAATGTATCAGAAATGCTAAAAACTATCACAATCATTAAAATTCTCATCACACTTCGACAAACATCAATCCATATATACTTCCATACAGACATTAGTCAAACCGCCTCATCAGAGCACCAAACCGTGGCATAGGTGTGCTCCATCAACTGCTCCTAGACTTCTGTAAACTCAGAGAATTCACCTTTAGTTACTTCAGCTCCTACATCACAAAACTCATCTATTAGCCTAATGCTAAATAAGTAGAGCAAATATGAATGAAATACTAAATTCATAAATCCTAATCATGCAATTTCTACTTTCACATCTCAGTTGCATTTGTGTTCATTCTCTGAACTGATCCTTCTATCCGATGGGAAGTGGATCAGTTTTTCCAAAGTCATAACATCCTTTTCTCGATTAAGGGGCGGATTAGTTCCCTTAACAGCTGATCTGATCCCCCTGTTCGAAGGGAAGTGGATCAGTTTTCCCAAAGTCATAACATCCTCTTCTCGATTAAGGGGCGGATTAGTTCCCTTAATAATTTGTCTGATTCAAACTACTCATGTCTTACCATGCCATTACATGTAAATTCATTTCCGTACTCATTCAATAAAACATTATGCATGACATACTGGAAACATTCAAGCAAGCATAAACCTACTGTTTTGTGATGTAGACCCGAAGGCACACACATACTCCACTTACCTGGTTTCCTGAGAGATTCCTTGTTGTAATGTAGCGACCCAAATACTGTACCCAATTTTCTCGTATTATTATTCTTTTTTTTTTTTTTTTATCTTTATAAACTTTATAACTTTCAAAACGTTTGAGAGGAATTAAAACTTGTTAAGTCGGAATTGAAATCGGAATCAAAATCGGTGAAGTCTATGTTTATAAACCATTTAAACAAAACTTAAAACAAATTATAAAACAAATTTAAAACAATTAAAAACAGCAGGAAACACTTCGAGGGACAAAAGGGACATTTGTCCCATTTTGCACAGGGGTGATCGATCACCCAAAACAGGCGATCGATCGCCTGTTGTAAGAAAATTAGTGGCGATCGATCGCCACACTCCCTGGAAAATCTTGGGAGTGGCGACCAAAAGAGGCGATCGATCACCCCTTTTTGGGCGATAGATTGCCATACTCCCTGGAAAATTTTCCAGGGAGTTCGGCTCCCACTTTCCTCTTTCTTCCTTCATTTTCCCTACATAACAACTTAACACTTAACCATTTTCTTCACTCATCTTCTACACACTTCATAATGACCTTCAACATAACAACCCTTTCCCCCCCCCCCCCCCCCCCCCCTTACGTACACTTCACACTTCACTAATCCCTCGTTTAACGACTCAAAACGTGTTTTAAAACATGGTAAGACTTTATGAAAACAAAACGCGTGTATATGTTTAAAAACCGAACATATCCCTATAAAGTAATTTACCAAGTATTTACAAAACAAGTTTCCAAAACGTTTTAAAAACTTCAAAACATAAACCTATCAACTAGTTCAGATCCAAACATCCTATAATGTTCTATCTAAACAAATATTTTCCTAAACATTTTCTATCCAAAATAACCCAAAATACGTACATACGTCCTCACGGGTCATGAAACGCCTCGACTGCGCCAACACACTCCCGCGATCATTCTTCGTCAACTGGACTCATACTTCAGGAGGAGGAACATCGTCCTCACCTGTTTCGATATCACCTACACCATAGAAATAAAATGTGAGCTTAAGGCTCAGTAAGTCTACGTGAATGCAAGTGAATGCTATGCATGCAGATCATAAAACATGCTCCCTACCTTTTCGCTATTCATTTCATTACATATACGTCACCGGGGCCTCACTCTCAGTAGATAGGAGCGGAACATCCGACGATTGGATAGCCCCTCGTATCTACTCGGGGGGAAAACACGCTCCCCAAGCAGCCATGTCTGAACCACCGCCACCGACGTGACCAGATTACATGCATTTATACCTTTTCGTTATCCTTTTCCTTTTCATGAAAACATGCATAGAAATTCTTTTCATGCCTTTAGAAAACAATGATGCATGAATACGTGCGATACAATAAACAATACAATAAATGACCTCAAAACACAACAAGCAGTAAACTAAAACATTAAATAATTTAAACTAACTAACTACCCGACCTATTACCCAAAACAATCAAACATCTCCAAAATCCTTGAATCAACAATTTCTTATGGTGTAGGCCAAATCGGCCAAACAAGTCACGAAGAATTACCTCGCGTTCGTTGCAATGCTAGCTCCGTCCACGAGCATGGTTCACCTAAGGCAATTCACAACAGTCGTCGTTAAAACGAGATTAAACCGTTTAACGTTCAAATTTAACAAAACCTTAACTAAGTAAATTCTCCTAAAATTCTAACTTAGCTAAATGAGGCATTTTACCGAGCTACTAACGCTCGTAAATTTCTAAACTCCATTGACGGAGATTCTCAAGCTCCGAATATCTGGTTTTCAACCTAAACACTGTATACACTCTAGATTTCGTCCAATAACGTTTAATATGTTCAATATACTCACAAATATGGTAATCCTCCCGATTCCTAGCTTTAGACCACGTCTTTCACAAAACCCTAAACGGAACTCTAAAAGTTAAACTTCGTGAAAACTGAAATATAATGCTCTAAAACCATTGATTCATACCTAGGGTTGCGAGAGGAGTAGAAATTACGAAGAACGGAAGATGAACGAAGGAGAAATCGATTGCCGAAATGCGGAACGCCGAGAGGAGGAGAAGGAGAAGTCGCCTGGAGGAAAAGTGCAGAGAGAATCGCAAATGAGGGAGAATAGAAAAGAGAAAAGTGTGTTTTTATTAAATTTAGGTTGTCAAATTACTATAACGCCCTTTGCACTTATATTCTATTTGTCTTGTCCTTTGTTTCGTTAATTAACCGACGATTCGGTTTTTTCAAATTTTCTTACTTCGTAAATAACTTCAAATTATTACCAGGGTTTTATTAAAACTGTCTGTTCGCAATTCGAACCCCGTTTACTATTTTTACCAAAGTATCCTTTATATTACGTTAAACGTAATTCTCGTAAAATCAGCGTTAAATTCCTAAAATTCTCGAAATTTTCTCAAAATCCTTATTAATTATTAGGATTCTAATAACGCTTTCTTTTTTGTAAAACGGGCTTGATTTGATATATTTACAAAAATATCATTTATATTAAAATATTAATATCATATAAAGCCGGGTATTACATTCCATCCACCTTATTTAAAATTTTGTCCTCAAAATTTGACTTAACTGATAGTCCTTGATATTATTACTTCTTATCTTATAATAGTCCGTTTCTCTTTATGATCGTCTCTTAACTTTATATTGAGTCTCATTCTTCCATCTCACCTAGATTCCGAATTTCCATAGTAAGGATTTCAATCCCGTATATACTTACGATTACTCTTCATGGTTTTTGACTAAAACTTCCGACCATACTTTTCCATAATTTCATTGACTTCATCTGTAGTCGAAACGCATGCCAATCCAAATTTATATTTTCTCTCTAGTAACGATTCCTCATGACTATATCACCAATAGGATTCCTTGGTCACCTAACTTCTTGGCAACCCATTACCGTTGGAGACTATTTTGGTGCGAGTTTCTTAATTAAGTTCTCATTGTCATACTTTGCAATCATACAACTATAACACCACCTGGCCTATGTTAGTCAAACCGGGAGCTAAGTAGTTACTTACCTAAGATGTAACATCCGACGAGTTTGACCAGGTGACTTTCTTAACTGTTTTAACGGCCATGTTTATTTTAATCTTTTTGGTTTGGAATTTTTATGCCAAGGCTTAATTCATGTGCATGTGTCATAAATTAGGTTGGGTGGCAGGATTTGTAATTAAGAATGTTTGGATTAAGTATAAATAGGAAATGGAAACTTTTAAACCTCACTATAGCCGACATTCCCATCTGTATCCTCTCATTTCCCCGAGCTGTCTCCCTCTCCGCCAGCAACTCTCTCATCGACGACGGATTTCTCCTTCCCCACTTCGACAATCGACGCCCTAGGTAAGACTCAAACAATGTGGATTGCTGGTTATCTATTTGAGTACTATTTTTAGTTGAACTTGAGATTTCAGATATGGCCGAATAATAGGAACATTTATAATCTGTGTTTGGTAATAACATTTCCGAATCGATTCTGGACATTTAATATAACCGACCTTGATTAATCGTTAGTTGAACCTAGCTGTTTTGGTTTTGGATTTCGGACTGCACACACAGAACTAGACTAAGGGATTCGGGAATGACTTTAGTTATTAGATTCTAGGATGATTTATGATTAGGACTATTATGATTTTTATTTTAACTACTACAATGTAATATTTTAGGTGAAGAAGTCCGAAGAAAGGAGATCAAGTTGCTAAGGAACCAGGTATGAATGTGTATCTTTCCGTCTGCCGGAAGCCGCCTCCTGCATGCTTGACCCTGAAATGCTCAGGCTCTCGCCGCTGCTCTCTAGATCGCCCGCGCCGCCCCCCAGGCTCTTCTTTTTATTTTTTTGGGTTTTTAATGCTTGCCTTCATACTTTTTAATGTTGGAGTTTTACATTTCTTTTAGCTTGACGATTCAGATTAAAAATCGGGACTTTCCAAAATTGACTGCTTGTGCATCAATCGGCTGTACAGTGGCGAGCATCGCCACCTTCTCTGTTTTCTTGCGACCAGTTCCTTTCTAACATGTTTGTGGCGATTATCGCTGGTAATGTGGCACTGATCGCAACATTCGCTGGTTTAATTTTCGCCAACTTTTGTTCTTTTTGTTTTGAATAGTTTCGATCTCAGAAATGCTTAATCTCCTTCCCCAGCGCCTTTGCGTTTATTTGATAATCCTTTTTTGTCCACTTGAGCTTGTTTAATGCGTTATATTCACCACCCTCGGATTTGATGTAAATGTTTCTGTA
>CM039502.1:41055309-41137427 GCA_022432975.1 Begonia masoniana
AAAAAAAAATTGTGGCGTTCAAGGTGGTTTTTCACAATTAGACAACATTGTTTAAAAGTTTGTTTTGGGCAATAGTTCTAATATTTATTTATGGTAGAATGTACATGTTTATTTCTTGGAAACTTTCATCGAGATCATAAACAATTGCAATACACATGAAAAAATACAACATCGAAATTGTACCACAAAAAGTAAAGCTCTATGAAACAAAAAATAACCCCTCAGAAAAAAAATATTAAACCGATCGAAAATTCTATATTCCACTCGAAAAATATGCAATGATGGCACCCAAAAAAATCTGTAAATTATAACGAAAAACGATTTAGCAACTTTTTTTGGCCTTGAAAAACCTGGTAGAGAACTTCTTCTGTCTTGTTTGAAACATTTTCAAATAGTCGTATGATCTTTCCAGGCTCGTTGTTTCTGAAGTGTGTCTGGATTGGTGGTTCTTACACTCTCGTCTTTGCCCCTTCTGACAATAATGGTGTATGACCCTTCATCATTTGGTGCAAATTCCTCTTTATATTTCTACTTCCCAACCCAATACAGTCAAATCCCCCGATATTGTGCATCCCCTGTCCAAAAATGAGTGTTTAGCGAGATAGATTGGCAACTTATGCAGCTAACGGATCATTTCAAGTAAACTTCTTCACACAGCTAGAAAAATGATGATTTTATGAAGAGAGAGAGAGATAATTGTTACCAATGAGCTGGAATCTCTATTGTCTGAACTGAACCAACTTTGACGCAGTAAATTCTGAACTGAATCATCTTCACCGGTTGAAATTCATAATCAAGCTCTCTCTTAAATCCCCATATGAACGGGATTTCCCCCCCCCCCCCCCCCCCCGAAATCTGGATGTACCCTATACGAATACCATCATTCCTTATTACTTCTCTTTTTCTCTCTAGAACAATTGTGTTGTATTACGATGAGAAGAAATGAACTTCTTGATAAGTTCTCAGTAAACTCTAGCTGACTATCCACCACAAATTTCTTTTGGTTTCTTTGTTAGGCAGGGAGATACGATAGGCTTGGAGAAGCATAGTCCCAGAACGGAACATTTATGAATATCTGCGTCAAACGTCCACAGGTCACTCTGTCAACAAGGGAGAAGTATAATTTCCTTCATTTTTCATAAACAAAATATTGAAATTCTTCTGAAATGATTATATAGCATACTTCATTCTTGGCAACCCAATTCATGGGTATTGTCCTTGAAGAACACCAACAGCTTGTTTTGGATGGCAATTCGAAGACTCCTTTTTGTAAGTACCTGGTCATTTCTCAGATCATTGATTTGAAGCAATGACGACACACCTCAGATGCTTGAAATCAAGCGTCTGCTAATTCCTTTTCATAATTTGCCATCTCCCTCTTGAAATTTTCCTCTGTTTTCTTGTTCCACACGTTTTCTGATAAACCTCTTCCTTCTCAACACAAATATGTTGTAACAACAGGATTACCCTCGCGACTCAACGCCCTCATGACGAAGCCGAGCTCAGATCAAGCAGAGATCTTCTTCCTCCATTTAGAATCAATATTCGATTCCTCCGCCAGTGTAGAGTCCTGCTTAGCATCTCAAAGCTCGGATTTGTTTTGAATTCCCGATCCCTTAAGACTCAAAAGGATCAGTCCGTACTCTCGATGCCCTTTGCTGGGTAACAGTGGAACTCCCCTAAAGAAATTTCCCAGATCAAGTTGATTTTGACTTCTCCGCATCTTACTTCTCTAGTCCTAATTCAGCAGTTTCTTCTCCTTGTTCGCCTTCTCCGGCATTCTTATCTCTTCTTGGCCTATTCACAGTTTTTTTCTTTTCACTTCCTCATCTCCTCCTCTTTGGCTTCTGAAGACTTTCTCTGCCTCTTTCTCTTCTTCCTTCTCTCTTCCTTCTCTTGCTTTCTTCATTTCCTCTTTCCTTAACAAATTTGTTTTTCCTAAATGGCTTTCCTCAGCTTGATCTGAAAATCATCAACGCCTGTTTCTCGAAGTCCTTTGATCGGACGGAAATTGCTCTCTTCCCTTGTAGGAAGAGCTTGTTGCTATTGTTTTTGGTTCAGTCTTCGTCTCCACAACCTTCTCAGTCCCTTCACAACCGCCTTCTCAGATCCTTTTTCCTCATCACAACCACAGCACGCCACCATGGGATCTCCCACCTCATACCTCAGCATCATTGTTAAATTGGGTCCGCAATCAACAATAACTGGCCCAAGAGATAACATCAATTACTATCAACAAAGCAAGTTTCTAGTATAAAATAAATCGTTGGTTTGTATTCCCTATAACGATCATTAACGATAAAGTTGGCAATGAATCGAAATGTATACAACAAGAATCACTATCACATCTCCAATCCATTACACGAAATTACTCCTACGTTCGTTTAATATCGTAGAATGCAAGCGATATTCTCCAGACAACGAATTCGCAATCTAACAAAATGTCAAAATCACGATCGGCTGAAACAACTAAAAAGATTGACTATACCTGAGCAGAAGAACTTGCTTAGTGAAAAACCCCACTCGAAGTCGGTTGCTGTGCTGCGAGCTCCAAAACCCTTCTCACTCTCTCTTCTGCTCCTCTCTCTCTCTCATCCTCTCTCTCTCAGCTGGAAAGTGGAAGAACGTTTGAGCGAGAGAGTGAGGAGGAGAAGGCTGGAACCTGGGGTTAAATAAAAGCAAGAATTCGAAATATTCAAAAGGGCAAAAAAAAGGAAGAGGTGGGACCCATAAACGGTCACATATCTGTAGCCACCTCAGAGTAGCCGTTAAGAATCCTTTGCCGATGCCAGCCTGCACTCCCCCGTTTTTCCCGGCTAACATTCGCTTGCCTGGGCTCCACCTCTTCCATTATTGCCTTCATTTCTGCTCTTTACTTATAACATTTTTACTTTTAAAAAAAATAATTTAAAAATATTACTAAAAAATAAATAATTGAAGAATGTGGTCGCGTGCACTTGATATAAGTGTAAAAAGTGCTCGAGAACGGGCAACATTGGTCCACGCAGGCGTATCGCGGTCGGTTGGAGTGAAATTTGGTCGCACACACTTGAAATAGGTGCAAAATGCACTAAAGAACAAGAGACTTCAACTTCACACGGACGTACGTGCGATTGTCCGTAGTTGAAATGAGGTGGACTACATCTGAATTTTATGGTAGGAGGATTAACTATTAATATATAAGAGTTTAAGATTTGTTGGGTTAACAAATATAATTATTTTATTTCGTCACACTATAGTTTACAGTTATTTTATTATTTAAATTATAATAATTTTAAGGATAATTATCGATTTTAACCATATACTATGCACTCTATTTCAGTTAGCCTCGTGTACTAAAAAAACTGGCAAATCAAAACCTGTATTTTGATTCTGTTCTCAGTTTTGACCTTCCACAATAATTTCGTTAAACCCTTATTTAAAAAATTACCAAACATATTGGATTCATTTGAAATTTTTACCACATGTTCATTACTTAATGAGAAGATAATTGAAAAATTTTCGTTATTTTTTAATACATGTACGATTTATTGTAATTTTATTTTAATAATTTATAAAAATTATAAATAAATCATACAAGTTTTAGAAGATCACGAAAAACTTTTTATTATTTACCCATGATGTAGTGAACATGTGGAAATATTTTCAAGTAAATCCAATATTTTTAGTATATTTTTAAAATTAATCTTTATTCTTCTTTACTTTATAAATTAATTTTTAAAAAATGTCAACTGATATTGGATTTATTGAAAATGTTTTCACATGTTCACTCATCATGAGTAGATACTAGAAATTTTTCGTGATTTTCTAAAACTTGTATAATTTATTATAATATTTTTCTAAATTACTAAAATAAAATTATAATAAATCGTACATGTGTTAAAAAATTACGAAAATTTTTTAATTATCTTCTCATTAAGTAGTGAACATGTGGCAAAAATTTTTAAGTGAATTCATATTGTTTGGTAATTTTTTAAATGAAGGTTTAACAAAATTTTTGTGAAATGTCAAAACTGATAACAGAATCAAAGTACAGGCTTTGATTTGCCGATTTTTTTAGTACATGAGGCTAACTGAAATAGAGTGCATAGTACATGGTTAAAATCGATAATTATCTTAATTTTAAATTAAAGAATAAGTACTCACAAATAAGAGGTTGGTAGACCGTGACAAGGTGAGAATCTTTGTCCACATTCTACGACTTCTTGCCAGATTTCACTGCATTATTCTCCATTACGGTTACTTTTTTTTACCCTGATTATTAATTTTAACGAGTTCAAATTGTCATTAAAGGATTATAATAATAAAAAAATAGATTAATGTTGAATAAGTGTTTTTAATAATTTATAAAAAAAATAATTGGACTTCTTTTAAGGTTCTTTTCACATACAAGTTAATTATTTATTGTGTTCAATTTAGTAGAAAAAAATATGTGAAACTCCTTGATTTACTCTTTAGAGATATTAATTGAGAGATTATAGATATCTTATTAGTTTTTACTTGGTGGTGCGGCAGTGAGCTTTGAGCATCATTGTGCGAGTTCAAAATTCAAAAAGATTGTTATATCCTCAAAATTCAATTTTGGTATATCGTTTTATAAAATGCAAGAGTGGAAATCGCTAACTTATGTGAGTAGCAGCAATTGAAATTTCCATTTTAAATTTGCATTGAGTTGATCATACGATACATGATAAATAGATGATAACAAACGATGATGGCCCTAGGGGCATCTATTCTAATGGATTTGGGTAATAGTGGGCGTGGTCCGGGTCGGTTCGGTTCTGAGCTGGAACCGGAACTGGCCTGGACCTGTCGGGATTTTTATCCCGATCTCTCCCAACAAAATTTTGATTTTTTTTTAATTAAAATGAATAAGAAATGAAATGATCCAAGCAACAGGTATAAAACAATACTCATTCCAACTCATATTCCTTACAGTAACCTATACAACAACTTATTTGAAATTAAAAAAGTTATATGGGTGATTTATCTTTTAAGTTGGTCTTCCATTTAGAACGATATATATTCAACATTATCGTATTTTCTCTAAGAGGAAAAACATACAAACTATCAATCCAATCCAACTCAATCTCAATCTAACTATCTAGTATCCATTATCCAATATTAAAATGAACTATAAGAAACTAAATTCAACATCTAAAATAAATCCAATTATCTAACATAGAAATAAATTCAACTATCAAATATTAAAATGAAATCTAAGAAACTAAATTTAAGATCCAAAATTAATCAAACTACTTTAAAAATATAAACTGAATAGTAAATCCAATTAAATAGTCAATTTCATACCAACTTCAAGCAACTAATTCCAAACCATTAGAGATAAATATTAAAATGAAGTCTATAATTGTAACCATATCAAGTCATCGATGTGTCCTCTTCTAGAAATTTTTTTCAGTAGTGCTAGCGGGATCTGTAAAATGAAAAATATTGAAGATATTAGTTATTCATTAGAGATAAATATGTAAAACAAATAATATTAGAACATTCGACCTTTTTCTATAGTTGTGATAATACTATCTTCTAAATCATCATTAATATTGTAGAAATTTAAAAGAATTGAATGTTTTCAGCCAACTTTGGGAGCATATAAGAGCTTCCACACTTTGGAGGGTTACAGAACTGCAAAAGGCATAAAAAACACGACCACCACAACTAAAAGCAGATTCTGACGCCATCGTAGAAATTGGAATGATCAATATATCTTTCACAATTCCACTCAAAACTTGATACTTATTGGAGTTCCTCTTCCACCAAAATAATATGTTAGAACTGCTTGAAAATTTTCTAATTCTCAGACAAATATTGATCAATCTCTAACATATTAGTTTCATCATTTATCTCAAAAGAATTTCAAGACTTATAAAACTAGAGTACACTGCAGTTGAACGAGCTTGCACCAAAGAACTCATTAACTTTGAAAGTTTAAATGAAATTGACTATTTCACTGCCAAATAAAATGGCTAAACAATGTTGTAAAAATCTTGTTTTGTAACTTGAATCAAGAACAACAACAACATATACAAACATGTTATTTTTTCAAAGATCCCCAATATTTATCAAACTTCTTTTTCATCTCGTTGGCAATTCTTCTTAGCGTTATATTGTTACCGTTAGCATATGTCTCAATAGCAATCTTCAAATTACAGACTTCACTTGTACATATTCGATGTAATATGCAGAGAAGCAGACACATGAAGTGTCATAGTATGAAATGTCTCTAAGAATTTTATGTATTCTCGAATACATGACTAATCTTCAGTTCTAGGTGAACCTTCCCCTTCTATTTCATACAAGAAATAGCTATCATTATCTGCTAATTTTTCAAAAGCCGTTTCATACTTCTCAGCGTTTTCCAATATCAAATACGTAGAGTTCTAACGAGTAGGAACGTTGAGCGATAAATTACTTTTACAAGTAACTTTAACCGCATCAATGCAGGCTTTGAATTGTTTCAATCTTCTTGAAGAAGACCTTGTGTACTTCATAACTTTTCGTACTCTCGCTATGGACTCATGATGTTCTTTCAAGCCTTGAAAAATGATCAAATTGAGGACATGTGCAAAACATCTCATGTGCATATGATCGCTATTTAAAATCAACCCATTCCAATTTTGAATTGTCTTCGTCAAATAAGAAATAACAACGTCGTTGGAAGACACATTGTCAACGGTTACGGTTGTAACATTTTCAATCTCCCAATTAAGCAAACATTTTTCAACTTCCTAACCAATAGATTCACCCTTATAGTTCGGAATCAAACAAAAAATTAATATCTTCTTTTGCATATTCCACTCTTGATCAATATAATGACATGTCAGCACTATGAATTCAAATTTTGAATAGATGTCCATGTGTCAGTGGTCAAACATACATTCTGTGATGTTGTAAAAAAATACTTCTTCAACTTGGTTCTTTCTTTCTGAAATATGTTGCGAATATTTCTTGCTACTGTTATTCTAGATGACATAATAAACTTGGGATTGAGATGCAGACAAAATGTCCTAAAACTAATTCCTTCCACCACTTTGACTGGCAATTCATTTAATATAATCATCTTTCCGAGAAATTCTCGAGCAGTCATTATAGTAAATGTGGGTATACCAGCAATCTTGCTCTTATTAGGTTTAAAGATCAAAGTTTTTTGCGTACTGTCTAAAGTTTGTTTTAACTTTTTGCATACTTTAATATGATTTATTAAACTTGAAGTCTCATTTTTTATCGGGTGTGCTGCATAAATCTGCTCACAATAATTACATTTAGCTGAATCGGTATTTGGTACCCTACTGAAGTGAATCCAAGATAAAGACTTCGTTCTTTTCGATTCCACATGCAAATTTTTATTATGAGGAGTATCCGTCCTACCCTAGAGCAAAAAATATTTAATGCAATTAATTTTCTGTCATATTAATATATCCATAATTTATGCATTCCTCAAAGAAAAAGAACCTAAGCTTTTGAAAAAAACAAGTTAATATAATTTTAAAATATCATTATCCAAGTGATATTTATCAGAAGCTCGAAGGGGCATTTTTTGGTCTTTTACAAAATTAAGTGACTTGTAAAGGGGGAAAATAAAAAAGGTAAGCTGTTTATTCAGAAAACTCTAAAAGTTCAAGAGGTTCTGCATTTAAACAGCACTATAAAATATATGCTATCACTAAACAACACCAGCATTAACATAATTAAGAAATACACGTGATTTAACGCAAACATAATATTAATCTATCGTTCAACTTGCAAACAAAAAATAATATATACTACTAAAGTGAGAATAGATCAAAACTGTTGCTCACTCTCACTTATACAACCAAATAAAGTTGACACAATGATAACTTATTGGCATACCCATTTTTTAAGGTTCTTACGCACAAATAAATACATATTACAGTTGTACAACAGGCAACAACAAACAATAAATGCGCTAGCTGCTAGACAATGACAAACCCAAATCCAGGAGCTAGAAAAGAGATAGCTCTTACCCGACCAAACAATAAACGCATTGATTGTGCATTGAGCAAAAAGTGAGAGTGAGCAATGCGCTGATTGTGCTTCAATTCAGTAGAGGTCGACACCGAACGGTGATTGGCGTCGCGAATGCTAAGTTGATGTCGGTTGTTAGAACTGAAGTGAAAATTTTTAGGGCTCGGTCACTAAAAATTTTCATTTCAAAACAAAAGGAACGGTCCAGTCCACGGGTTTTTGGGAATTCGGCATTCGGATCAAGTGATTCGTTCTGGTCCGGTTCTCGGTTCACGGGCCAATCCTGTCCACCCTTAGATTTGGGTTCTTCCTTTAAAAGTCATCTTTAAAATTCTTTATTTGGAAGAAGGCGACTGGTGGCAGCAAGAGAGAAGGGAAATTGAAAGGAGAAATACTATCACAACTACATATCAAGCATCCATCTATAACATACTCGAAGGATTTTAGGATGTGTATGACTTTTAACCTTGTTACAACTTGGGGATAGACCGAATCAGAAACTTCAGGTCGGGCGACTCGATTCTCAAGAAGGAAACCGATCACCCAATCCAATGCTAGATTTGACAACAGAAGTCTTAAGAATAAGTACATAGTCAAACCCACATAATGAAATCTCATGCAAATAATACAATAATATAAAAAATACTTAGCAATATAATATCAAACAGGAAAGTAAAGAAATTCAATCCACAAGTGGGTTACAATTTCAAGTTCAACAATCTAAATCAAGGAAACACAAGTAATGTTCAATAGAAAATAAATTACTAGCAGTCTCTCCCACATCTCCATTGAAGCTATCTCCTCTTCTCTTTACTTAAATTGGGAGAGGTCATTGGGGTGAGTGACTAACTCAGTAGAAAAATTATGTCTAATGTATCACGATTTAAAACACAGGTTTTTATCTTTCTTTCAAAACGTGATTGCATTTCAAAATTATGCATGAGTTTACAAAACTATTAAGGAAACATATTTCCTTTCTTTCATCAAAACCGACTCCACGAGCCTTGGGTGAGATAGTTATAAAACATGCAACATACCTTTTAGTGGCTATACAATGAAAATAACCCTCACCATTTTCCACAAAATGTCATCAGTGAAAAAGGAGAGTCACACAAGGACCTCTCCGGCACAATCCAACAACCTATGAGTGTGCGTTTGGTCTACACTTTTAAGTCATTGGTCGAGACTTACAAGTGAGGGTCGACCCACCGGTCGACACTACTAACACTTGCATTAACTCACAGTTGACACTTCCTTCTCGCGATAGACACTTCATACGTCTCAGGTTAAAGCATCAAATTAGCCTAGCTGTAACACCCGATTTTATCGGGATTTTTAATATTACAAAATATAATGGTATTTTTGTAAATATGTCAAATTAAGTCCGTTTTGCCAAAGGAAAGTATTATTAGAATCCTAATAATTAATAAGGATTTTAGGAGAAATACGAGAATTTTTGGAGTTGTAACGCTAATTACGAGGATTTTGCGTTTCCCGTAATATAATGGACATTTTAATATAAATAGTAAACGAGGTCCGTTTTGCGAACGGACAGTTTTAATAAAGCCCTGACAATAAGTTGGAGTTATTGGTGAAATAAGGAAATTTGGAGAAAATGAATCGTTAGCTATTTAACGAAACAAAAGACGAAACAAATAGAACATCAAAAGAAGGAGAAAAAGGTAATTTGCCAAGTCAAATTATTAAAAACACATTTCTTCTCTCCCTCCCTCATTTTCTCTCTTCTTCCACGAAGCTCCAGTGAGCTTTTCCCCTTCAGTGACTTCAAGCTCCTCCACGGCACTTCTCCACGGTTCTTCATGAACCGCTCCTCCGATCGTCAAGTTTCTTCACGTTTTCTCTTCCAATCCCGACCCTAGGTATGATTCTATAGTTTTGGAAGATTATTGTTTGGTTGTCACGAAGTTAAACAATTAGGGTTTCGTTTAGGGTTTTGTGAAAAACGTGATTTAGGGTTTGAAATCGATAGGTATACCGTATTTATGAATATAATGGACGTATTGGTGGTTATTGGACGAAGTTAGTAGAATTATTGATGAATATTAGAGTTTGGTTGGATTGGAAGTTATGGAAAACTCCATTAATGGAGGTTTGTAATTTGCGAGCGCGAATTGCTCGATGAAATGCCCGAATAAACTTAATTAGAGTTTTAGAAAAATTTCCTTTAGATAGGAGTTTCGTTAGACTTCGGAATTCAATCTCCTAGGATCGATTTTAATAATGATTATTGTGAATTGGCCTAGGTGAACAAAGCTCGTGGACGGAGCTCGACTTTCTACGGACGACAGGTAAGTTCTCGTGACTTACTATGGCCGATTGGCCTACACCGTACGTCGAAGTCGCGTCGAGGATCGTTGGTGAATTTGTTTGTTTAAATGCTTTTGATGGGTAGTTAGGATTAATTCTTTTGTAGATTATGCTTTATCGTCTTGGTGGTATATATGTTGTACGTTTATGTTATGCACGTGTTCATGCATCATGGTTTTGAAATAAGCCTAGAAAAATGAATTTCTGCACTACGTTTTCAAGAAAAGAGGATGTGGCCCGAAAGGGGGCTATCTATCTATTGTGAAGGCACAAAGGGGCTTGTCACAGTACCACATCGTTTATAACGAAATTAATTACATAATCTGTATCTGGTCATGCGAGGTGGGGCTCAGGCATGGCAGTACGGTTGTAAGCATGTACCCCCCCCCCCCCCGGTTAGGTGGAAAGGGTTGTCCAACTGCAGGACGTGTCCTCTTCATCTAATAGGCTGAGACCTCGGTGACATTCTGTCTGCGACGTAATGATAAGAAAATTTTGCATGACTTCTGAACTTCATATGCACAGCATGCATCTATATTTACGAAACTTGTTGAGTCTTTAGCTCATAGTCGTCTGTATGGTATAGGTGATCTTGATACAGGTGAGGACGAGATCCTTCCACCCGAGGAATGATCAGTTGACGAAAGATGACCCGTGGGAGTGTGCTGAGCAGTCGGTGCGCTTTTGACCCGTGGGGACGTAGGTAAATGTTTTGACGATTGGATAGATAAAAACGTATGAAAGTTGTATAGATAGATGTATTGACGTTTTGACGTTTTGGTAAACTTAATTTATAAAAAGTTTTGTTAAGGCTTTTATCTGGATTTCAAGGAACTGCTTAGAGTTTTATTTTAAACAAGGGAAATTGTCTAGTTTTTAAACAGATCCACGCAGTTCGTATTTGTGAAAATTATTTTGTTTTAAACACATTTCGAGTTGGTATGAGTGATATTATGAAGGATGTGCGTGTATCGGGCGAAATTATGTTGAGATCCATTGTGATGATGTATGTAGTAATTAGAGGTAATTTGTGGAAGAAAATGGAAGTATAAGTGTGCAGGGAATAAAAGAAAGAGAGAAGCAAACTCTCTGGAATTTCGGATTCCAGAGAGGTTGCTGATCGATCGGCTAAGGAGGCGATCGATCGGTATAAATGGGTGGCACTCTCTGGAAAAAGCAAAAAAGTCATCGTCCATAGTCACGTGGACAAATAAGTCCCGTGGACAGATAAGTCCCATGGACGATTGTGGACGAATAAGTCTCGTGGACGATAGCTGTAACGCCCCGAATTATCTGAACCCGGGTCGCTACTCATTACTTGACCATCACTAAGAAATTTTCGGATAAATTTTAAAACTTCATTCGACAGTCAAAATTTGACATTTTCTATACATTCAAAACATTTGAAAACTTTGCAGCGGAAAATCATTTAAACAACTATGAAGTTAGACGAACTGTAGAATATACTGTTGGGGTGATTAACGGAAGTGTTGAAGTCATCTGCCGACGACAAGGTCAACGAAAGAAGCAGAAATAGAAAACCGAAGACTTCATCAGTGACAAAACGACAAATCACCTATTTCGTTTTCCGGTGACGTCAGCGGCATCAACCGAAAACGACGAAACACCCATTCCCTCTTCCGGTCAGTAAACGACAAAATACCTATTTCCTCTTCCGATGAGTAAACGACAAATACCTATTTCCTTCCGATGACGTCAGCCGGAAGACAATTACTTTCCTCTTCCGATGACGTCAGCCGGAAGACATACTCACCCGACTTCCCTTACACTTCTTCTGCCGATGACGTCAGCCGGAAGACAAATGCTTTCCTCTTCCGATGACGTCAGCCGGAAGACATACTCACCCGACTTCCATTACACTTCTTCTGCCGATGACGTCAGCCGGAAGACAAATGCTTTACTCTTCCGATGACGTCAGCCGGAAGACATACTCACCCGACTTCCATTACACTTCTTCTGCCGATGACGTCAGCTGGAAGACAAATGCTTTACTCTTCCGATGACGTCAGCCGGAAGACATACTCACCCGACTTCCATTACACTTCTTCTGCCGATGACGTCAGCCGGAAGACAAATGCTTTACTCTTCCGATGACGTCAGCCGGAAGACAAACATGAGACATCTACCGGTAGACTTCCCTCTTCCGATAGACATCAACACAATTCCTTTCAACAGAACGCAATAAACCTCTACACATATCCACTGATACAAAATTATTCAATTCCCACCAATGGACTAAACAACCTGTCTATAACCCGAGAAAGATTCGACTATCTAACAGACTTAAAACATTTTACCAAAAATCCATTCATAACACTCCAAGTCATTGTATTGATCAAAATCAGTAAGAACATGAAAATCAGAAATTCTCGAAAACGAAGTCAAGCAGCTGTAATCTCCTTTACTAAAAACTCCATATACTCAATTTAAATCATTATCCACTAAACCTCTACATCTGTAAACAACATGCTAAACCGCCCCATCAGTTACCATGTCGAGGCCTGAATGCACTCCTCCAACGTCCACTATTCCTCAACATGATCAGGAGACACACCTGCTAACACTTCTTCACCTACATCACAAAACTCATCTATTAGCCTAATGCTAAGTAAGTAAAGCAGTATATGAATGAAATAAAATGCTGAGCTTAAACTCCTAAATATGCAGTTTCTATTTTCTCCTCTCAGTGGCATACATATTCGTTCATATCATGATCAGATCCCATGGTTCCCTTGGGAGTGGGATCAATTCTCCCAATGTCTACATCCTCATACTCAATTAAGGGGCGGATGAATTCCCTTAACAGCTGATCTGATCCCATGGTTCCCTTGGGAGTGGGATCAATTCTCCCAATGTCTAAATCCCTTCATAAGTTAAGGGGTGGATTAGTTCCCTTAATAGTTTGTCTGTCGCATACAGTTCATACCTTACCATTCCTTACATGAAATTCATTTTCGTAACTTTTAACAAAAACATGATGCATGGACAATAGAAATATTCAAGCATACATAAACCTACTGTTTTGTGATGTAGGCCCGAAGGCACAAGCAATACTTTACTTACCTGGATTCCTTGCAAATGCTCGGTTAAGAGCTACTTCGGGGGTTTGTTCACCTATATTCATAAACAGAACGTTAAACCTCAATCTAAGCTATTCAGAAATCTAAGGAGTGGGTTGGGCATTTCTATTTATCTAACATTCCCGATTCTGCTCTAATCCTCAAGCAGAATCTCTCACTCGTAACATTAACAAAATGCATACGTTGGGATCCTTAAGCTACCTAGGTACTAAAATCAGCAATTAATCGAATCAAAACTCACCTGGGTTGGAGGAATCGGTGAGGAAATCGCCTAGAGAGCTCTGCTGGGTTGAGCTGAAAACCGAGAGTGAAATGAGTATGACGGCTATACCTCATTTACTCTTTCCTTAAATACGTTATCCATTTGCAAAATTGACAATTACCCTTATGCCCTCACTTAGTTACTCATTAACCTAATTGATTTTACCCCTAATTTCATTCTATAAAATTCACACTTAGAAGATTAATAGATTATTTTAATTCTAATAAACCGGGTGTTACAATCTACCCTCCTTAAAAGAATTTTGTCCTCAAAATTCAGTACCTGAACAATCTTGGATGCTGGTCCATCATGTCTTGCTGGCGTTCCCATGTTGTCTCCTCTATATTCTGATTATGCCATAAGACTTTTACTAGTGGAACTTCCTTGTTGCGTAATACCTTCACTGCATAATCCAAGATTCTTACTGGTCTCACCTCATAGGTCAGTGTGGGTTGAATTTCAATGTTCTGTTGTTCCACAATCTGAGATGGATCCCTTAAGCACTTCTTAAGCATAGAAATATGGAACACATTGTGGATTCCTTCCATAGAGTCTGGCAATTGCAGTTCATATGCTGATTTCCCAATCCTCCTCAAGATTGAGAAAGGTCCAACATATCTTGGGTTAAGCTTCCCTCTCTTCCCAAATCTTACAACTCCTTTGAATGGTGATACCTTAAGAAAAACCTCACTACCAACTTCAAACTCTAACTCTCTGCGTCTTCTGTCAGCATAACTTTTCTGTCGACTTTGAGCTGTTAAGATCCTCTGACGGATGAGAGCAACCTTCTCAACAGTTTGCTGCACAACATCAGGACCAAGTAACTGTGCTTCACCAACTTCATCCCAGTACAAAGGTGATCTACATTTTCGTCCATATAATGCTTCATACGGTGCCATTCCTATTGTTGCCTGAAAACTGTTGTTATAAGAAAATTCCACCAAGGGCAAATACTTGCTCCAAGAACCTTGAAAATCCAAAACACATGCCCGGAGCATATCCTCTAATGTTTGGATGGTTCTTTCTGATTGTCCATCTGTTTGAGGGTGGAAAGCTGTACTGAAACTAAGCTGAGTCCCCATTGCCTTGTGCAAACTCTTCCAAAACTTAGATGTAAATCTAGCATCTCGGTCCGAAACTATGGTGCTTGGAACTCCATGCAATCTAACAACTTCCTGAACATACAACTCAGCAAGTTGATCCATCGAGTATGTCGTCTTCATGGGCAGAAAATGGGATGATTTGGTCAAACGGTCAACTATCACCCAAATTGCATCATGTCCTTTAGTTGTCCTAGGTAGTCCCACAACAAAATCCATGGTTATTTGTTCCCATTTCCATTCAGGAACTGGTAAAGGTTGTAATGTTCCTGAGGGTCTCTGATGCTCGGCTTTAATCTGCTGACAACACAAACATGATCCAACATGTTCTGCCACACTTCTTTTCATACCTGGCCACCAGTAATGCTGTTTAAGGTCCTTATACATCTTCGTACTCCCAGGGTGAACTGAGAATCTAGAAGAATGAGCCTCAGAAAGAATCTCATTCCGAAGTTCCATAATGGCAGGAACAAACCATCTGTTTCTAAACTTAAGAATTCCATCGGAAGAACAGTTAAAGTCTAAATTGTCCGCAGAATCCATACTTGACTTGTACTTGCTGCATTCATCATCATTTGACTGAGCTTCCCTTATTTTCTCAAGAATTGTAGGTCTTAAGGTTATGGCCGAAAGTATAGCTGTTACATTGGATACTGCCTCTAGATTAAACTTTAGGAATTCAGATTCTAAGGCTAATGGTAAGTCAAGTATCAATGCTGAAACTGATGTTGTCACTCTGCTCAAAGCATCAGCTACTACATTCGCCTTACCGGGATGGTACTTAATCTCAAAGTCATAGTCTTTTACAAATTCCAACCATCTACGTTGCCTCATGTTTAGTTCCTTCTGTGTGAAAATGTACTTCAGGCTCTTATGGTCGGAAAATATTTCACAAGATTGTCCATACAAATAATGTCTCCAAATTTTAAGTGCAAATACCACAGCAGCTAATTCTAAGTCATGTGTAGGGTAATTCTTCTCATGAGTTTTCAACTGTCTAGAAGCATAGGCTATTACCTTTCCATCTTGCATCAACACACAACCAAGACCAATCTTGGATGCATCACAGTAAATACTATACTTACCACCTTCAACTGGAAGGGTTAAAATAGGAGCATTGGTCAGTTTCTGTTTCAAAGTTTGGAAACTAAGTTCACATTCATCGGTCCATGTGTACTTTACATTCTTCCTAGTCAACTTAGTGAGAGGTGTAGCAATCTTTGAAAATCCTTCAATGAACTTTCTATAGTATCCTGCTAGTCCAAGAAAACTTCTGATATCGGTGGCATTCTTCGGTTGGGGCCATTCCCTAACTGCTTGAACCTTAGCTGGATCAACAGATAATCCATTTCCAGAAATGACATGTCCTAAAAAGTGAACTTGGTCCAACCAAAATTCACACTTAGAAAACTTGGCGTATAATTGGTGCTGTTTCAGTAATCCTAACACTAAGTTTAAGTGTTCTGCATGCTCCTCCTTGGTTTTGGAATAGATTAGAATGTCATCTATAAATACAATGACAAACTTGTCCAAATACTCATGAAACACTCTGTTCATAAGGTCCATGAATGCTGCTGGTGCATTTGTCAAACCAAAAGACATAACCAAAAACTCATAATGCCCATACCTTGTGCGAAAGGCAGTCTTTGGGATATCTTCAGATTTAACCTTCAACTGATAATAACCTGACCTCAGATCAATCTTAGAGAAAACTCTTGCACCATTGAGCTGGTCAAATAAATCATCAATCCTAGGCAGGGGATACTTGTTCTTAACAGTTAACTTATTCAGTTCTCTATAATCGATGCACATGCGCATTGATCCATCCTTCTTTTTGACAAAAAGGACAGGTGCACCCCACGGTGAAAAGCTCGGGCGTATGAACCCTTTCTCTAACAACTCTTCCAACTGCTCTTTTAATTCCTTGAGTTCTGCAGGTGCTAACCTATAGGGATTTTTAGACACAGGTTCAGCTCCAGGGTAGACATCTACAACAAACTCAATTTCTCTATCTGGTGGCAAACCGGGAAGGTCATCTAGAAACACTTCAGGGAAGTCTTGGACAACAAGGATATTTTGAGGAGTTGCCTTACCTACAAGTTGTGTATCTAGAACACATGCCAAGAAGCACAAGTACTCCTTGCATGGTGAAGGTCTAAAATTTAAAGAAGTCATAACAGACATTTCCTTACTCTTCTCTGAAGCTTGGAAGGTATGTTTCAAACCACCAGGGGGTTGGAAACTAACTATCCCAGTCCTACAATCAATTATGGCGTGGTGTTTGAACAACCAATCCATTCCTAAGATTACATCAAATCCCATTATATCCATAACAATTAAATCAGCAGATAGATTTTTGTCCCCTACTAATACCATGCAATCATGCAACACTTGGTTGGAATGTAAATGTTCACCAGAGGGTAAAGCAACATTGAATACATGCCTAGAAGGTGTGGATTGTACTTCTAACTTATCAGCAAAAGCAGACGCAACAAAAGAATGGGTTGCTCCTGAATCTAGCAAGGTAAAAGCAGGCATAGAATTAACCAATATAGTACCTGACACAACAGCGGGCTGGTCCTCTTCGCCCGACTCCATCATGGAAAATATTCTCGGTTTTATCTTAGCAGGGCCACTCTTCAACGTTGGGCAGTCTCTGATGACGTGGCCAGTCTTATTACAGTTGAAACATCGAAGGACTCTGGGCTTCGGGCAATCCTTAAGCGAATGTCCAAACTCCTCACAGTTATAACACTTACCAGTCCCAAACTTACACTCGCCCAGGTGGCTCTTCATACATTTCATGCACTGAGGAAACTTCTTGGCATCAGGTACCTTCTTTCCAGTACCCTGACTACCCTGGCCTTCAGCAGGCCTCTTTATCCCTCTCTGCTGGTGGGGCTGAAAGAACTTTCGCGGGGCTTCCTTTGGTCCAGCACACTTCATTTCAGCTTCTTCTGCCTCCAATGCAGTAGACACTACTTCACTGAATGACAAGCCTTTGATGCCTGAATACTTTACTCCTCTGTAAATTTCTGGCTTTAGACCTTGCAGGTATTGAAACACTTTGTCCTCATTCCTATGAACGAGGTATCCAGCAAACCTTGACAGAGACTCAAATTGTCTGTTGTACTCTGCCACAGACCCAGTCTGCTTCAAGCTCAAAAACTCAGCCTTCTTAGCGTTCTGGACAGTGGTGCTAAAGTATTTCTCGTAAAAGACTTCCTTGAATTGCGACCAGGGCATGGTTGCGATATCGGTGGTGATCTCCAGCGACTCCCACCAAAGTTGCGCATCACCGGCTAGATGAAACGTTGCCAAAATGACTTTCTCTCCTTCTCCAACATTGGCACACCTGAACATGCTCTCTATCTTTCGAAGCCATTCCTCAGCGACAATCGGGTTAGATGACTTTCCATCAAATGTGGGTGGTTGCAGCCTACGAAATCTATCCCCTGAATGCTCATTGACTTGACCTGAATTGGCACTTCCTTGTGTTTCCCGACTCAATAACACACCTAACTGGTCAGATTGCTGTCGCACAATGTCTGTCTGCTGACGCATCAACTCCGTCAGCTGTCTAATTACACTTGAATCTTCTTCACTCCTCAAGTTTGGCATCTCCCTAGGTACTCTTGGTCTCCCCGGTCGTCTAGCCATTTGTATAAGGTTCTGCACAAGGTTATCTATACTCATAAACATCTTATAACTAAAGCTAACATAAACACTTACAGTTGTTGGAGTATATTCATGCGACGATTGGCACTGATGAGTAATCTTCTGAACGGTTTAGCAACATGTCTCTGATACCATACTGTAACGCCCCGAATTATCTGAACCCGGGTCGCTACTCATTACTTGACCATGACTAAGAAATTTTCGGATAAATTTTAAAACTTCATTCGACAGTCAAAATTTGACATTTTCTATACATTCAAAACATTTGAAAACTTTGCAGCGGAAAATCATTTAAACAACTATGAAGTTAGACGAACTGTAGAATATACTGTTGGGGTGATTAACGGAAGTGTTGAAGTCATCTGCCGACGACAAGGTCAACGAAAGAAGCAGAAATAGAAAACCGAAGACTTCATCAGTGACAAAACGACAAATCACCTATTTCGTTTTCCGGGTGACGTCAGCGGCATCAACCGAAAACGACGAAACACCCATTCCCTCTTCCGGTCAGTAAACGACAAAATACCTATTTCCTCTTCCGATCAGTAAACGACAAAATACCTATTTCCTCTTCCGATGACGTCAGCCGGAAGACAATTACTTTCCTCTTTCCGATGACGTCAGCCGGAAGACATACTCACCCGACTTCCCTTACACTTCTTCTGCCGATGACGTCAGCCGGAAGACAAATGCTTTCCTTTCCTCTTCCGATGACGTCAGCCGGAAGACATACTCACCCGACTTCCATTACACTTCTTCTGCCGATGACGTCAGCCGGAAGACAAATGCTTTACTCTTCCGATGACGTCAGCCGGAAGACATACTCACCCGACTTCCATTACACTTCTTCTGCCGATGACGTCAGCCGGAAGCAAATGCTTTACTCTTCCGATGAGTCAGCCGGAAGACAAACATGAGACATCTACCGGTAGACTTCCCTCTTCCGATAGACATCAACACATTCCTTTCAACAGAACGCAATAAACCTCTACACATATCCACTGATACAAAATTATTCAATCCCACCAATGGACTAAACAACCTGTCTATAACCCGAGAAAGATTCGACTATCTAACAGACTTAAAACATTTTACCAAAAATCCATTCATAACACTCCAAGTCATTGTATTGATCAAAATCAGTAAGAACATGAAAATCAGAAATTCTCGAAAACGAAGTCAAGCAGCTGTAATCTCCTTTACTAAAAACTCCATATACTCAATTTAAATCATTATCCACTAAACCTCTACATCTGTAAACACAGGCTAAACCGCCCCATCAGTTACCATGTCGAGGCCTGAATGCACTCCTCCAACGTCCACTATTCCTCAACATGATCAGGAGACACACCTGCTAACACTTCTTCTGCCGATGACGTCAGCCGAAGACAAATGCTTTACTCTTCCGATGACGTCAGCCGAAGACAAATGCTTTACTCTTCCGATGACGTCAGCCGGAAGACAAATGCTTTACTCTTCCGATGACGTCAGCCGAAGACAAATGCTTTACTCTTCCGATGACGTCAGCCGGAAGACATACTCACCCGACTTCCATTACACTTCTTCTGCCGATGACGTCAGCCGGAAGACAAATGCTTTCCTCTTCCGATGACGTCAGCCGAAGACAAATGCTTTCCTCTTCCGATGACGTCAGCCGGAAGACAAATGCTTTCCTCTTCCGATGACGTCAGCCGGAAGACATACTCACCCGACTTCCATTACACTTCTTCTGCCGATGACGTCAGCCGAAGACAAATGCTTTACTCTTCCGATGACGTCAGCCGAAGACAAATGCTTTCCTCTTCCGATGACGTCAGCCGGAAGACAAATGCTTTCCTCTTCCGATGACGTCAGCCGAAGACAAATGCTTTCCTCTTCCGATGACGTCAGCCGAAGACAAATGCTTTCCTCTTCCGATGACGTCAGCCGGAAGACAAATGCTTTCCTCTTCCGATGACGTCAGCCGAAGACATACTCACCCGACTTCCATTACACTTCTTCTGCCGATGACGTCAGCCGAAGACAAATGCTTTACTCTTCCGATGACGTCAGCCGAAGACAAATGCTTTACTCTTCCGATGACGTCAGCCGGAAGACAAATGCTTTACTCTTCCGATGACGTCAGCCGGAAGACATACTCACCCGACTTCCATTACACTTCTTCTGCCGATGACGTCAGCCGGAAGACAAATGCTTTACTCTTCCGATGACGTCAGCCGGAAGACAAATGCTTTACTCTTCCGATGACGTCAGCCGGAAGACAAATGCTTTACTCTTCCGATGACGTCAGCCGGAAGACATACTCACCCGACTTCCATTACACTTCTTCTGCCGATGACGTCAGCCGGAAGACATACTCACCCGACTTCCATTACACTTCTTCTGCCGATGACGTCAGCCGGAAGACATACTCACCCGACTTCCATTACACTTCTTCTGCCGATGACGTCAGCCGAAGACAAATGCTTTACTCTTCCGATGACGTCAGCCGAAGACAAATGCTTTACTCTTCCGATGACGTCGCCCACCGTTACCAATGTCGAGGCCTGAATGCACTCCTCCAACGTCCACTATTCCTCAACATGATCAGGAGACACACCTGCTAACACTTCTTCACCTACATCACCAAACTCATCTATTAGCCTAATGCTAAGGTAAGTTAAAGCAGGTAATGAATGAAATAAAATGCTGAGCTTAAACTCCTAAATATGCAGTTTCTATTTTTCTCCTCTCAGTGGCATACATATTCGTCATATCATGATCCGATCCCATGGTTCCCTTGGGAGTGGGATCAATTCTCCCAATGTCTACATCCTCATACTCAATTAAGGGGCGGATGAATTCCCTTAACAGCTGATCTGATCCCATGGTTCCTTGGGAGTGGGATCAATTCTCCCAATGTCTAAATCCCTTCATCAGTTAAGGGGTGGATTAGTTCCCTTAATAGTTGTCTGTCGCATTACAGTTCATACCTTACCATTCCTTACATGAAATTCATTTTCGTAACTTTTAACAAAAACATGATGCCATGGACAATAGAAATATTCAAGCATACATAAACCTACTGTTTTGTGATGTAGGCCCGAAGGCACAAGCAATACTTTACTTACCTGGATTCCTTGCAAATGCTCGGTTAAGAGCTACTTCGGGGGTTTGTTCACCTATATTCATAAACAGAACGTTAAACCTCAATCTAAGCTATTCAGAAATCTAAGGAGTGGGTTGGGCATTTCTATTTATCTAACATTCCGATTCTGCTCTAATCCTCAAGCAGAATCTCTCACTCGTACATTAACAAAATGCATATCGTTGGGATCCTTAAGCTACCTAGGTACTAAAATCAGCAATTAATCGAATCAAAACTCACCTGGGTTGGAGGAATCGGTGAGGAAATCGCCTAGAGAGCTCTGCTGGGTTGAGCTGAAAACCGAGAGTGAAATGAGTATGACGGCTATACCTCATTTACTCTTTCCTTAAATACGTTATCCATTTGCAAAATTGACAATTACCCTTATGCCCTCACTTAGTTACTCATTAACCTAATTGATTTTACCCCTAATTTCATTCTATAAAATTCACACTTAGAAGATTAATAGATTATTTTAATTCTAATAAACCGGGTGTTACAATAGCGTCGTCCAGCTCGTTGACCACCCAGTCTCTGTTGACGCCACAACGTTGACTCCTCGTCCACGATGCCTTCTGACTTCGTCGTCCACGAAGCCTTCAGTCTTTATTGTCCACGATGCCTTCTGACTTCGTCGTCCACGAAGCCTTCAGTCTTTATTGTCCACGATGCCTTCTGACTTCGTCGTCCACGAAGCCTTCAGTCTTTATTGTCCACGATGCCTTCTGACTTCGTCGTCCACGAAGCCTTCAGTCTTTATTGTCCACGATGCCTTCTGACTTCGTCGTCCACGAAGCCTTCAGTCTTTATTGTCCACGATGCCTTCTGACTTCGTCGTCCACGAAGCCTTCAGTCTTTATTGTCCACGATGCCTTCTGACTTCGTCGTCCACGAAGCCTTCAGTCTTTATTGTCCACGATGCCTTCTGACTTCGTCGTCCACGAAGCCTTCAGTCTTTATTGTCCACGATGCCTTCTGACTTCGTCGTCCACGAAGCCTTCAGTCTTTATTGTCCACGATGCCTTCTGACTTCGTCGTCCACGAAGCCTTCAGTCTTTATTGTCCACGATGCCTTCTGACTTCGTCGTCCACGAAGCCTTCAGTCTTTATTGTCCACGATGCCTTCTGACTTCGTCGTCCACGAAGCCTTCAGTCTTTATTGTCCACGATGCCTTCTGACTTCGTCGTCCACGAAGCCTTCAGTCTTTATTGTCCACGATGCCTTCTGACTTCGTCGTCCACGAAGCCTTCAGTCTTTATTGTCCACGATGCCTTCTGACTTCGTCGTCCACGAAGCCTTCAGTCTTTATTGTCCACGATGCCTTCTGACTTCGTCGTCCACGAAGCCTTCAGTCTTTATTGTCCACGATGCCTTCTGACTTCGTCGTCCACGAAGCCTTCAGTCTTTATTGTCCACGATGCCTTCTGACTTCGTCGTCCACGAAGCCTTCAGTCTTTATTGTCCACGATGCCTTCTGACTTCGTCGTCCACGAAGCCTTCAGTCTTTATTGTCCACGATGCCTTCTGACTTCGTCGTCCACGAAGCCTTCAGTCTTTATTGTCCACGATGCCTTCTGACTTCGTCGTCCACGAAGCCTTCAGTCTTTATTGTCCACGATGCCTTCTGACTTCGTCGTCCACGAAGCCTTCAGTCTTTATTGTCCACGATGCCTTCTGACTTCGTCGTCCACGAAGCCTTCAGTCTTTATTGTCCACGATGCCTTCTGACTTCGTCGTCCACGAAGCCTTCAGTCTTTATTGTCCACGATGCCTTCTGACTTCGTCGTCCACGAAGCCTTCAGTCTTTATTGTCCACGATGCCTTCTGACTTCGTCGTCCACGAAGCCTTCAGTCTTTATTGTCCACGATGCCTTCTGACTTCGTCGTCCACGAAGCCTTCAGTCTTTATTGTCCACGATGCCTTCTGACTTCGTCGTCCACGAAGCCTTCAGTCTTTATTGTCCACGATGCCTTCTGACTTCGTCGTCCACGAAGCCTTCAGCTCTCGTGATTCACTGAATTATCGACTGGTTACAGGTCACATTTGAGCCAATTCGCAACGAAGGGGAGTTCTTTAAAACCGCCTTCCCACCATTTTTGCACAAACGGGTATGAAATCGAATAAACTCAAATATCCAATAATCCAAAATAGACGAGGGATCAAGCTCCTTTGCTCGAAAAATCCAACTCCAATAGAACCCTAAATGAAACTCAAAAGGGAGGGTTAAGAGGACACTTTCGAAACTCTCCTACATGAAGTTGCTCATCTAACGGCGTGAACGCTTCACGTCGCCTCCAACTGTGCGATTGCACAACCCAGTACCCCCTCCCTCCTCCTCTCTTTGTAACAACCCCAGTTGGAGTCGCCACGTAATTCATAACTTAACCTCTTAATCAACGGTTCTTACTTCATGCACCTTGTTCATTATTAGCATTATATAAATATATATTTTTTTTTTTTGCAAACATCTCCGAACTGCATCTGCCGATAGAGTCATAGACTCGCATCGACCGATGGTCACGTGCCCGCCACACGACACATCTGTTTCTAAACATCTCTTAAATTGCATCTGCCAATAGAGTCATCGACTCGCATCGACCGATGGTCACGTGCCCGCCACGCGACACATCTGTTTCTAAACACCTCTTAAATTGCATCTGCCGATAGAGTCATAGACTCGCATCGACCAATAGTAAAACATCTGCCGGTCACTAGACGACAAACTAGCTCTTATATCATCAGGTATTTGAAATACCTTACATCTACCGATAGACATGTGCAATTCACGTGTTCACTTAATTCACCTTCCGATAGAAATCATCCGTCGGTAGATGCAAACTCTTGATATCTTCCGATAGAAATCATCCGTCGGTAGATGCAAACTCTTAACATCTTCGATAGGGGACTCTATCGGTAGATGCAAACTCTTAACAGACTTCAATCCACATTGACTCAACACTCATATGTATGAAAATCAGAGACTCATCGAAACATTCTTATACGAAGACTTAGTTAAAGTAACTCTTTCCATATCTTTAAAATCATCCCCAGACTCAGTAGTTAAACCAGACAATTATGAAGCTCAATGTTAAATATAATCTCATTCTACTTAGACATCAGTTCATCATAAATCTTACTGACACATTATGAGCTTAATTATGGGTTATATTCGCCTACCAGCCACAGTCTGCCACCCTGAGCACCATCCTGCAACCAGCTTTTAGACATCATCACTGAATTTGGAATCCTCACCTGCTATATCTTCACCTATATCATAAGGTTTAAACTTAAGCCTAATGCTTAGTAAGGAATGCAATGCTAACAAGTATGCATGAATGCTCATTTTAAGAAAACAAATGCTCATGAATCTTTTCTTATTCATATTATACTCAGGTCTTCATTCTTGTTCATCGTTCGTATCCATCGTTCATAATCATCATTCATGTTCATCATTCATATTCATCATTCATATTCATCATTCATATTCATCATTCAGGTTGTGTGAATTAAGAGAGAATTTGTGCCGGTAAGGGGGGGGTTGACAGTGAGAGTGTACATAGTCCCTTGCGGGTCGTAATCATGGTCCTTCCTTTTAGACTGTGACATACGTCAAACCACCCCAACCCTCGCTTAATTCACGTTGCATAAGTTTTATGTTCTTATCTTGTTCTGAGGAAAACATGCTCTAAAACATTATTATATGCATAAAACGTTCGTGATGCATGAACATGAGAACTCCTAACTCATCAAGCCACAGAATAGTGCATTCATCTGTCGAGAAATCATACCATTAAGTCAAACATCAACATAAGTAACAGACAGTAGCTTAAATAACTTCTAATCATCGTATCGGTTTCTACCTAGCATCCTTGTGATGTAGGGCCCTAATGGCCGGAAATCTTACACATTCACTTACCTGGTTTCCTTAACAACTTGAACTCCTTTTCTTCGAACTTCTTCACCTAAAACATTTCACATCACAGTAGTTAAAACAAAACTCTAAAAGTTCCAATCACAAGTCATCCTAGAATCTAATAACTAAAAGTCATTCCCCGAATCCCCTTTTCTAGTTCCTCTCTGTTGCAGTCAGAATCCAACAAAACAGCTTGTCTAACTAACGATTAACGGTCGGTTATATAAATGTCAGAATCGATTCGAATGAACATTACCAAACTGTTCAGTTTATAAATGTTGCTATTGCTCTACGCGGCCATTGGAGAAACCAACTCCAACACCAAACTGAAAAACAGAGTTTAACAACTAACTGAAACTCACATGTCTAATCCATACCGCAATCTAGAGTATCCTAAAAAGGCAAGGAACGATCGTCCCCGAAGGAGAGGATTACTGGCAGGCTGAGAGCGATAGCGCTCGGGATAGGTAGAATCGTGAAAGGAGAAGTGGTCGGCTACTGGTTAAATTAGTGATATTTAAAAACTTTCGCATCTCCTTTATATATCGTCACGTCCCACCCTAATTTCAATTTTGCCACTCAACAGAGTTGTGCACACAATTTGGGCACAAATCTTGGTATTAAATTAAATCAAAAGGTCCAAAAATAAGGGTGAACAGTTCATTCCTTTACGAAATCACCTAACTGAAAATGCGGGTGTACGCCACCCCTCCTTACATAAATTTCAGTCCCCGAAATTGATCAAACAAAAAGCTCCGGATATTTGTCCAACATATCTTGCCGTCGTTCCCATGCCACTGTCGCTTCTTCAACTCAATGATTTGTCCCCAGACCTACCCAATGGAAATTTCCTTATTCTCAGATTTTTCACACAGCAGATTCCAAAGTTGCGCTGCTTCTCTTCATACATTAATTTTGGCTCCTTTCGCATCCCACTGACTTAACAACTTGTGTAGGATCCCGTATGCATTTTTTTAACATTGACACATGAAAACTGTGAACCTTTTCCAATGATAGGGCAAGAGCGTCTAAAGCTGTGCTAGCCAACCTCTCCAAGACAGGGAACGGTCCAGCGAATCGCGGGTTAAGTTTACCCCTCTTGGCCAAATCGTAGTACTCCTTTAAACGGTGAATCTTTGAGAAAACTTCATCTCCATGGCAAATTCAAGATCTCTCCTCCTTTGGTCTGCTACGTTTTGTCAGCTTTGTGCAGTAATCATTCTTTTCCCTATACATGGTAATCTTACTGACATCTATGTTTTGCAAATCGTCTGGACCGAGGAGTTTTGTCTTTCACCAACCTCATCCAGTACAAGGTGATCTGCACTTTTCTTCTGCCATAAAGTGCTTCATAATGTCGACCAATGGTGGACTGTAACCTCATTATTGTAGGAAATCCAACCAAGGGTAAATAGCGACTCCAAGATGTCTGGAAATCCATCACACACGCTCTTAACATGTTTCTATATCTGAATTGTCCTCTCAGATTTGACCATCGGTTTTGAGGGTGAAAAGCAAGTACTGCCAGTAAAATTTTGTCCTAACGGGCCTTTGCAACGTTGCCAATCTCGAGTAAAGCTAGATCACGTCGGAGACAATGGCAAGGGGATCCTCAATCTGATGATTTCCTTAATGTACAGTAGCAAGTGTTCCATTGTAAAAGTCATTCTGTAACACCCTATCAAGGCCAGGAATTTCTTAGATGTACTACGTCATAAATATTAATCTTCGTAGTTTAGGATTTTGCCAATCTTAATTAATTACATATGGATCTACACAGTTGAGTGGCCCAGTTGTAATAATATGGTTGAGGCCAGTATTAAAGAAAAAGGAAAGGATTTAACCTCATTTAACCCTGTACCCGACACCACCTTTCCGCATTCTTCTCTCGCAGTCTCTTACTCTTCTGCTATCAGCCAACTCCTCCCTCCTCGACTACCGGTTTACTCCGCCACCCACTCGATACTCTGCGCCTGAGGTATGCATTAGACAGTGGTCTATCTGTGTTTTATAGCAATCTGTTTTCAGCTCTGTATTTAAGTTTTGGATTCTCAATGGGCAGTATTGATAAGCACCTTTTGAAACCACCCGATATTGGGAGTTCATCCTAATCGTTCTGGACAGTTAAACAACCAACCCGGTTATCATTATCTATCCGTCTGTTTTGTTTTTTGGGATTTCGTGTTTCATTGAGATTAAACTAAGAACTCGGGAAGGCCTGCTTGCTTTAGATCTTAGGATAACTCGAGATTAAACTATTAGGATTTTGTTTTAAACTACTGCACATGTAAAGTTTAGGTGAAGAAGTTTGACGAGAAAGGACTCAAGTGCTAAGGCGACCAGGTCAGTGATGTATTAAGATTTCCGGCTATTAGCGCCCTACTCGTGGGAGTACTAGGTTGTATAGATTGTCTAATGTGACCTAGGATTAGAACTTGTCTGCAACATGAAGGATTTAGTATGTTGCGATTATACATGTGATGACCTTGTTAGTGAATGTTAAAGTTTATTCTGCTCTGGTATGATCTTTGTCATAGTTTTGATGAGTTTAAAAGCTCTCATGTTCAATGCATCATGACTGTTTCTCAGCATAAAACATTGTTTTAAACGCCATGTTTTCCCATGAACACGATATGATGTATAATATGTTATGTAGATTTATGCAACGTGGAGTAGTGAGGTTGGGGGGAAGTTCGGCGTAAAGTGTAACGTCCAAAGAAGGACTATGACTACGACCCGCATAGGAACAGACAACTCACTGTCGAACTCCCCTTTAACCGGCACCAATCCCTCTTGATCCAAACACCTAAACAAAGAATATGATCAATGACTATGAATGATGAATATGATCAATGACTATGAATGATGAATATGATCAATGACTATGAATGATGAATATGATCAATGACTATGAATGATGAATATGATCAATGACTATGAATGATGAATATGATCAATGACTATGAATGATGAATATGATCAATGACTATGAATGATGAATATGATCAATGACTATGAATGATGAATATGATCAATGACTATGAATGATGAATATGATCAATGACTATGAATGATGAATATGATCAATGACTATGAATGATGAATATGATCAATGACTATGAATGATGAATATGATCAATGACTATGAATGATGAATATGATCAATGACTATGAATGATGAATATGATCAATGACTATGAATGATGAATATGATCAATGACTATGAATGATGAATATGATCAATGACTATGAATGATGAATATGATCAATGACTATGAATGATGAATATGATCAATGACTATGAATGATGAATATGATCAATGACTATGAATGATGAATATGATCAATGACTATGAATGATGAATATGATCAATGACTATGAATGATGAATATGATCAATGACTATGAATGATGAATATGATCAATGACTATGAATGATGAATATGATCAATGACTATGAATGATGAATATGATCAATGACTATGAATGATGAATATGATCAATGACTATGAATGATGAATATGATCAATGACTATGAATGATGAATATGATCAATGACTATGAATGATGAATATGATCAATGACTATGAATGATGAATATGATCAATGACTATGAATGATGAATATGATCAATGACTATGAATGATGAATATGATCAATGACTATGAATGATGAATATGATCAATGACTATGAATGATGAATATGATCAATGACTATGAATGATGAATATGATCAATGACTATGAATGATGAATATGATCAATGACTATGAATGATGAATATGATCAATGACTATGAATGATGAATATGATCAATGACTATGAATGATGAATATGATCAATGACTATGAATGATGAATATGATCAATGACTATGAATGATGAATATGATCAATGACTATGAATGATGAATATGATCAATGACTATGAATGATGAATATGATCAATGACTATGAATGATGAATATGATCAATGACTATGAATGATGCTTATAGTTTCAAGCCTTATGATGTAGGTGACGAGGTTTCAGGTGGGAACTCAAGGCACTGAAGAGTCTAAAATAGTCTTGGTTGCTGGAGGATGCTCGTGTGGCAGTGAAGGCTGATGGGATCAAGTTCCCTGGTATACCCATAGTTCCGTCAGAGAAGTTTTTGATAAACAGATGACTAAGTAATAATTTTTACTTATAACAAGGAGATTCGGATTTTAATGGTTTGACCTTCAGAGTCTGTTACGTTTTAAGGATCATTGAATGGTCTGTTTTTGCTTAAGCCTTCCGTAATGTGTATCCTAGTATGGATATGGTTTCACTCATTAGGTTTATAATTCCCGGTTAAATTTGGGTGAGTTGTAGTATTTCCCTGTTGGATGAGGTTTGGTTTGTGATGACTAGGTTTTATACTGCCATAAGATAGAAGCGGATGAGGCTTCATCCGCTGACTTCATCTGCAAATGTGACATGATAGGGAGTCTCGAACGATTGATCTTCCCGGATGATGTCACCGGAAGCCAGTAGTATGTTCTCCATCGCAGATGGTGAGTGTTTAGGCCATCGGATGATGGAAAGTGCTATTTTTTGTCATCTATCGATCGGGCAGATGTAGATGTTTTAGGCCCATCGAATGATGAAGTGCTATTGTCGTCTAGCAAAATCGGAAATGTATATGTTCGCCATCGTATGTGAAGTGCCATTTTGGTCAGTCCAGCGATCGCAGATATAGAGTGTTTAGCCCTCGGACGATGTGAGGGTTTTCTTTGTCGTTTAGTGACCGTGTATGATTTATTATGCACTGGGGGCACATGTCCATCGAATGATGTTTCCCTATTTCACCCGGAAATGAAGTATATTCCCTCCCGGATGATTTAAATAATACGTGTCGTTTAGCTGCTCGGAGCGATGATATAGAGCTTGTAAGCTATCGGAAGATGTCATCAGAGGAACACGTGAATTTCACCATGTCGTCGGGTGGATGTTTTCAATTTGTCACCGAGATGCACGTGAATCGTGCGGTCGATGCAGTATGTCGCATCTGCGATAGTGTTTAAATTGATTCAGTGGGGTGTCACGTGCCATCCGGAAGATGCAATGTCTACGTTGATGCATGCGACCCATGCACCTTGTACTCGATTGGAAGCATGTACGAGACTAACTTTCCATCCATTAGGTGAAGTCTTTAAGGGCCTGTTAGGTAAATACTGTTATTAAGAAAAAAAAAAAGAGAGGATCAAGAGTTGAAATAGGAGTTCAGTTTTATGTAAAGTCAGATTTCCGTGGCGATCCTCCCCGGGT
The DNA here is from genome assembly GCA_022432975.1 of Begonia masoniana. Lineage (NCBI taxonomy): Eukaryota > Viridiplantae > Streptophyta > Magnoliopsida > Cucurbitales > Begoniaceae > Begonia > Begonia masoniana. The sequence goes on from CM039502.1 coordinate 41,086,113, forward strand.
CGTTACAATTAGGTATCAAAATCAAAAATCGGGTTCTAACAAACCGATTCTGTCTGCAGACTGCCTTCCAGCACTGACTGTCACATGAGCACACTCAACAACTGTATATTTGATGATTTCAGTTTCATTTCATTAAAGTGTAAGAATATATCTTAATGATTTCTATGAATCCCAAAATGGTTTAGAGGTCAGCAGAAGAGAAAACCAACCCCGAGGATAGCATGCTATTGCTCAGGTTGACAGAGTTGGTCATGCGCCATCATCACGCAGATATAATGACTGTTACAGCTAGAGAGAACCGGTCAACTCCAGCACTACTGTCAACTCATGATCATGGGGTGAGCGTTTCGGCATCCCCGGCTATCGACCCCGCCTTTGTTTAATGGACATGTTTTTTCAGATCCTATCTATGCTGAGGAATGGATTCGAAGATAGAAGACATGTTTAAGTATGCAAAGGTTGATGAAGGGGATAAGGTCACCTATGCTGTCTTTCATTTGGAGTTAAGTGCAAGCCATTGGTGGGACTCGATCCAGAACACCGCTAATGCCGAAGCTATGACCTGGGAGATGTTCAAGACTCTTTCTTTGACAAGTACTTCATTAGGACTGTTCGGGCCAACAAGAAGAAGGAGTTCATGAATCTACGACAAACTGGCTCTGTGCGGTATTACATATGCAAATTTGATGCCTTAACACGGTTTGCTCCCCGTATGATTGAGGATGACGAGGACAAGATTTACCAATTTGTTCAAAGACTGAAGCCGAGTCTGTACATGAAGGTGAAGACTGCTTGGAATACACACGTACCCTATGGTGAAGTGACGGCTAAGGCCTTGGAGCTGGAAGAGGCAGAAATGACAGCATATGCCCACGCGAGCAGCCAAGGAAACTCACAAGGACACTCAGCCGCCACCACGTCAGAACAAAGGTTGGCAGCCGCAACAGAACAGGGGACCACAGCAACACAACAAGGGATAAGAGACCCCTCAACCAGAATGATGACCAAGGGAAAAGGAAAGAGGCCACTGGCACCCTTATGCCCCACCTGTCAGAAAAACCACCCCCGACGAATGCAGTTGCGTTCTGGCCGCTGTTTCAGATGTGATAGTTTGGACATATTCAGAGACTGCCCCATGCCGCCAGATCCGAACCGTGCAAGGGTACCACCTAGAGTCTAATGCAATGATGGAGGATGAGGAAGCCGTGCAGCATACAGTGATAACAGTACCATTATGATCTGGGTTTTTGCTGCTACACACTTATAGATACGGGAGCCACACACTCGTTTATATCAACTCTGTTTGTATGCCGACACAACTTAGAACTTTTACCAGCCGAAAGGCCATATGATGTTATGTTACCATCAGGGAAGTCCCTACATTCTGAATAGATTGTTAAGGTGATGTTGTGTCCTTAGGAAGTAAGAAACTATATGTAGAACTGATCGTAATTGACGTGAAAGGGTATGAGGTGATGTTAGGAATGGATTGGTTATTTAGGCATTACGCCACAATAAGTTGTAGGTCTGGGATTGTTGATTTTCGACCCCCAAATGGTGATCATTATTCCTTCCAAGCTATTCCTAAGATAAGCAAAATACTGATTAGATCCTCACTAGAGATTTATCGGTTATTGAAAAATGGTTGTGAGAGTTACTTAGCTAGCATAATGGATGTTCGGGTGAAGAGTAAGATAGAATTACAAGATATCCCCATAGTCAGGGAGTTCCCTGAGGCGTTCTTAGATGACTTGCCAGGATTGCCACTTGATAGAGAAATAGAGTTTGTAATTGATACATATCTCGATGCATTACCTGTATCTAAGAACCCTTACCGTATGGCACCGGTTGAGTTAAAGGAGTTAAAAGTCCAACTACAGGAATTAGTAGACAAAGGATTATACGCCCTAATAGTTCCCCTTGGGGTGCACCTGTCTTATTTGTCAAGAAGAAATATGGTTCCCTTAGAATGTGCATAGACTACAGAGAACTAAATAAATTGACAATCAAGAATAAGTACCCCTTACCTCGGATTGATGATTTGTTTGACCAACTGCAAGGAGCAAAGGTGTTTTCAAAAATAGATTTACGTTCAGGTTATTACCAACTGAAAGTTAAGGAAGGAGATATACCAAAGACAGCCTTCAGAACCCGTTATGGACACTACGAATTCTTGGTCATGTCATTTTGACTGACCAATGCACCTGCAGCCTTTATGGACTTAATTAATCGTGTGTTTCGGGAGTATTTGGACAAATTTGTAATTGTGTTCATAGATGATATCCTGATATACTCACGGACAGAAGCTGACCATGCAGAGCATTTAAGAATAGTTTTGACAACATTATAGGAGCACCAGCTTTATGCCATATTGTCCAAGTGTGAATTTTGGTTGGACAAGGTTAATTTTCTTGGCCATGTAGTTTCTGCTAATGGCATATCAGTGGACCCGACCAAAATTCAGGCAGTGAAGGAATGGCCACAACCAAAGAATGCCAGTGAAGTCCGCAGTTTCCTTGGATTTGCAGGCTATTACAGAAAGTTCATCAAAGGATTTTCTATGATAGCTAAGCCCCTGACGAATTTGACAAAGAAGGACAATAAATATTCTTGGACAGAAGCTTGTGAGGATAGCTTCCAGACATTGAAGGTGAAGTTAACAACAGCCCCGGTATTGACCCTTCCAACCGAAGAAAGAAAGTTTAGCGTATTTTGTGATGCATCAAAAGTTGGTTTGGGCTGTGTTTTGATGCAAGAAGGAAGGGTTGTAGCATACGCCTCTAGGCAGTTAAAGAGTTACGAACAGAACTACCCCACCCATGATTTAGAATTAGCCGCTGTCGTTTTTGCTTTGAAGATATGGAGGCACTACTTATATGGACAGCAGTGTGAGGTGTTTTCTAACCATAAAAGTCTGAAGTACCTTTTACACAAAAGGAATTGAACATGAGGCAGAGGCGTTGGTTTGAATTTGTTAAGGATTACGACTTTGAGATCAAGTATCACCCGGGTAAAGCTAACTCAGTAGCTGACGCATTGAGCAGGATGTCAACAACTATGCAACCCGTTGTATCAACTATGTCTATACCTTTGAGGAAAGAGATTCAGAAATTGGGGTTGGAGATAGTTCCAGAGCTGTCAGCTTTGCTTGCAAATTTGACCATTCAACTAACGATTTTAGAAAAGATCAAAGAAGCACAACAGAAGGACTCTGAGGAGAATAACAGCATGATGAACAAGGTGAAGGACACCACCTCCGAGTTCAGTCTTTCCAAGGATGGGATTCTGAGGCTTAGAAATAGATGGTATGTCCCTAATGATGAAGAATTACGTAAGCTAATCTTGGCTGAGGCGCACTCATCACCCTTTTCTGTACATCCTGGCAGCACCAAGATGTATCGAGACCTGAAGTTACTCTACTGGTGGCCAAACTTAAAGAGAGATATTGCTAAGTATGTAGAGTCATGTTTGGTTTGTTGACTTAAATAGAGATTTAGTCTAATATTGTTTTTGATGATGTATTTGAAATAATTTGATTATGATTATAAAATGAGAATGTGGTTTATAATTATGGATGTAATTCTTTGGAAATACCCTTGAAAAGGGTATTTTAGTGGTCTAATGAATCGTGTTAAGTGTTCAGGGCTGAACTGTAAAAACTGTGTTTTTTAAGTGTTGCAACTGCCGATGACACTTGGAATTTCACATACCGATGGCATTCACATGTCGATCACTAAACGACAAAGAAATGAGGTTTCTGCCGATAGCGTCTTTGAAGACATCTGCTGATGACGTGTCAAGCGCGTGTATGATTCATCTGCCGATAGATTTTATGATTCATCTGCTGATAGATTTTATGTTACATCTGCCGATGATGGTTCAAGGTAGCATATGCCGATGACGTGTATAAGCTGCATCTGCCGGATGAGTCTCCAAGTTGCATATGCCGATGACGTGTACAACCTACACCTGCCGATAGCTTTTGAGGAAGCATATGCCGATGGAGTTTGAAGTCGCATCTGCCGATGGAAGTTGAAGCCTCTCCTGCCGATAAGATTAATGCATACATCTGCCGATAGTGTTTAAGTTGCAGATTCCGATGGATGTTTTGAGCAACAAATACCGATGACGTGCAGATTGTTTTAAAGCTACACCATCCGATGGCGGTTCAAGTCTAAATCAGCTTCATCTTCCGCCAGAATTCAAAATTAGCCGCGAAGCTACAGTGACGTCGTTTTCAGCATTAACTCCAGGCTTTAATGGCGACGACGAACAGCGACTCTAGATGCAACGGATATCTGCTTCAGTACGGATGCTTCCCAACGGTAACATTTTCCATTTCTAGTAGAAGCATTCAATTCTGTGAAGCAAAGAGAAGACAGAGTATAAAAGCCGAAGTTAGTGCTCGAAGATACAACTTTTGCGATTTGAATTCCTGAGCCCTAACTTGCGAAAATATTCATACTCTGTAAATCGTACTACTCTCCTCTTACATTCGAACTTGAGATTCAGATCCTGTGAGAGAGTAGTTTTTGTGCAAAACTTTACAAACTCTAAATTTGTATAAGGCAGTGGATTGACGCCCGTAAAGTTCAATCCTGTATTGTGTAAAAGGCTTTGGATCGACGCCCGAAAGCTCGATCAGGATTTCTCGTTGAGGAGAAGTAAGGAATCTTCAAGGAGGAGCCTTGGAGCGTGGACGTAGGCAGTTTGGCCGAACCACGTAAAAATACTGGTGTCAAATTTCTCTCTCTCTCTCTCTCTTTACATTATTTGATTACTTGTGTTAAATCTATAAGTTTAATCAAAGAGAGAAATAAGATTGACTCATAATTAAAATTAAAAAGTCTAATTCACCCCCCCCCTCTTAGACAATACCGATCCTACAATTGGTATCAGAGCTAGGTCTATCATTGTCTAAGTTGTATTTGTATTCTGTGATATACTAATCATGGCATTCAACTCAAACTCCTCACACATTGAGGGTCAGTCCATCTCTAGGCCACCTCTATTCGATGGCAGTGATTATGTTTACTGGAAGGCGAGAATGAGAATATTCATTCAAGCCATGGACTATGAGTTATGGAACATTATAGAATATGGTTCATTTAGTGCCATGAAAACTGTAGATGGCAAAAGTGTTCCCAAGGTCTCTGCTGATTTAACTGAGTCCGACAAGAGGAACTTGAGTCTAAATGCCAAAGCCATTAACACCCTATACTGTGCTCTAAATCGTGATGAATTCAACAGAGTTCAGGGGTGTGATAGTGCTCAGGAAATCTGGCATTTATTAGAAGTAACTCATGAGGGAACAAACCAAGTTAAAGAGAGCAAATTAAGCATGCTTGTTCATGAGTATGAATTGTTCTCCATGGAAAAGGATGAGTCCATATCTTCTATGTTTACTAGATTCACTAATATTACTAATGGATTAAAAGTTCTTGGTAAGATGTATACAGGTGAAGAACTAGTCAGGAAAATTTTGAGATGCCTTCCACGAGCTTGGCAACCTAAAGTGACAGTCATTCAAGAAGCTCGGGATCTGAAGGTTCTTAAACTTGAAGAGCTCGTTGGCTCTCTCATGACTCACGAGATTACAATGAGAGCCAATGAGAAGGAAGATCTCAAGGAGAAAGAGATCAGCAAGAAAAAGGACATTGCACTCAAAGCCTCATCAAGTAAGCAAGATGACTCTGAAGAAGAGGAAGATAATGATGAGGATATTGCACTCATCACCAGGAGGTTCAGTAAATTTCTCCAAAGGAAAAGACTGCAAGGAAGGAAATTTCCGAAAGGTGAAAAGTCTCAAAAGGAAAAGGAAATCACGTGCTTTGGGTGTGGAAAGCCTGGACATATGAAGGCAGATTGTCCACAAGCAAAGAAGTATCCCAAGAAGTTTAAGAAGAAGACCATGAAGGCTACTTGGGATGACAGTGAAGGTGACACATCATCCTCAGAAGATGAGGAAGTAGCAAACCTATGCTTCATGGCTCACGAAGAAAAGGTTAGTTCCTTGTCTTCTGATACTTTAAGTGACAGTGAGAGTGACAATGATGAGAGTGAGCTTATTGATGCGTTTAACGATTTAGTTAAGCAGTTTGGGATGCTTAAGACTAAATATAATTTGCTGAAAAAGGAAAATGCTAGCTTAGCTGAAAAGCATGCTAAAGATGTAGACTTGCATGTCAAGGAAATTGATAAGTTTAAAAGCAAAAACGAAGATTTGAATAATATTATTCTGAACTTCACTAAGGGCGACAAATTATTTAAGATGGTAATAGCAGGTCAGAGAGCAAATTTTGACAGAACAGGATTAGGGTATGACAAGTCTAATAAAAAGAAAGTCTTTAAAAACTTCTTTGTTAGACCCTCTGTCTGCCATGCGTGTAATGAAACAGGACATAATCTTTTGTATGTCCGTTAAAAGCAAACTATAAAAAATCAACTGGTAAACTCCAATGGGTTCCCAAGGGAACCAGACCTAACACTAGGACCCAAAAGATTTGGGTACCTAAGAAGACCAATTAATTTCTGTTTTGCAGGTTGAGTGCTCTCCTGGAAAGAATCAGTGGTACCTCGACAGTGGATGCTCGAGGCATATGACAGGAGACTCAACCATGTTTACTGCTGTCAACAAAAAGAAAGGAAGTGTTACTTTTGGTGGAAACCAAAAGGGCAAAATAGTTGGCATCGGCAATATAGGTAACAGTTTTAATCCTACTATTGAAAATGTGCTTTTAGTTGAGGGATTAAAGCATAATCTGCTTAGTATTAGCCAGTTATGTGATAAAGGATATGAGGTGATTTTTAAATCAAACTTATGTATAATTAAAGATGCATCGAATGATAAAACTCTGTTCACTGGCTATAGGAAAGAGAACATTTATATTATTGACATGGATGCTATTGAGCATATTGATGAAAAATGTTTTGCTGTCAATTCTTCTCATGATTCTTGGATCTGACATAGGAGATTAGGACACGTAGGGATGGATACCTTAGCTAAGATTACTAAGGAGAACCTAGTTAGAGGAATCCCTAAGATATCCTTTGAAAAGGATAAGGTCTGTGAGGCTTGTCAAATGGGCAAGCAGATCAAAAGCTCTTTTGCATCAAAGAATGCAATCTCCACTTCTAAGCCGCTCCAACTCCTTCACATGGACCTCTTCGGTCCTTCTTATATAGCAAGCTTAGGAGGAAAATTCTATGCCTTTGTCATTGTTGACGATTTCTCTAGATTCACTTGGGTTTATTTTCTGAAGTCAAAGGATGAAACCTTTGATACTTTTTCTAGTTTTAGGAAAAGAGTTCAGAATGAAAAGGAGCTCACCATAATTGCTATTCGTAGTGATCATGGTGGAGAATTTGAAAATGAAAGATTTGAACTCTTGTGTCTCAAACATGGAATTGAGCACAACTTCTCCTCTCCTAGAACCCCTCAGCAAAATGGTGTTGTTGAGAGGAAAAATAGGTCCCTTCAAGAGTTAGCTCGAACTATGCTAAATGAAAATTTTCTTCCTAAGTATTTCTGGGCTGAGGCTGTTGCCACAGCATGCTATGTACTCAATCGGGTCTCCATAAGACCAATTCTTGAGAAAACTCCATATGAACTCTGGAGTGGAAAAACTCCTTCTGTTAAATACTTTAGAGCTTTTGGTAGCAAATGCTTCATTCTCAATACTAAGGACAATCTAGGAAAATTCGATTCCAAATCCGATCTTGGAATTTTTCTATGATATTCTCTTTCTAGTAAAGCATATAGAGTTTTCAATAAGAGAACCCTTGTTGTAGAGGAATCCGTTCATGTCAACTTTGATGAGTCCCCTCAGCCCACTATCAATGTGGATGAAGATGATTCTTTGGGTAATCAACTAGATTCCCTTTATTTAGAAAAGCCTAGTGATCCTTCTCAAGTAGAAAAATTTCTAGAACCATCTTCTACCTCTCTAGATATTGTTCCTGTCAAGGATGAAAATCCTGCTCTTCCTAGAGATTGGAAATATGTCAGAAATCATCCAATAGATGAAGTTTTAGGTGATCCTACACTAGGTGTTAAGACTAGATCCTCTCTTAGGAATCTCTGTGCCAATGTGGCATTTTTATCTCAAGTAGAGCCTAAGAAGTTTGAAGAGGCCGAGAATGATGAGAATTGGATTTTAGCTATGCAAGAGGAGCTAAATCAATTTGAAAGGAGCAAGGTATGAGAACTTGTTCCAAGGCCTAAGGATCATCCCATTATTGGAACTAAGTGGGTCTTTAAGAATAAATTGGATGAAAATGGGATTGTTGTAAGAAATAAGGCTAGACTTGTTGCCAAGGGGTACTCTCAAGAAGAGGGTATTGATTTTGAGGAATCTTTTGCCCCTGTAGCTAGATTAGAATCAATAAGGATGCTTCTTGCTTTTGCCTGCTACAAGAACTTCACACTCTTTCAAATGGATGTAAAGAGTGCTTTTTTAAATGGTTACATAAATGAAGAAGTTTTTGTTGAACAACCTTTAGGTTTCGAAGCTTATGACAAACCTGACTATGTCTATAAACTTAGGAAAGCTCTGTATGGTCTTAAGCAAGCTCCTAGAGCTTGGTATGACAGATTGAAGAATTTCCTTGAGGAAAGGAACTTCAAAAAGGGTAACTCTGATTCAACTCTGTTTACCATGCAAAAGGAGAAAGACATTCTGTTGGTTCAAATTTATGTCGATGACATTATTTTTGGCTCAACTAATGTCAAAATGTGTAATGAGTTTTCATCCCTCATGCAAAGTGAATTCGAGATGAGTATGATGGGGGAGTTAAAGTTTTTCTTAGGTTTCCAGATCTGTCAATCTCCTGATGGCATTTTCTTCTGTCAAGAAAAATACATCAAGGAACTTCTTAAGAAATTTTGTCTAGAATCTGTCAAGTCTTCCAAGACCCCCATGAGTACCATAACTAAGTTGGATAAAGATGAAAAAGGAATAAGTGTGGACATTAAGAAATATCGTGGTATGATTGGATCCTTGTTATATCTGACTGCAAGTAGGCCAGATATTCTCTTTAGTGTCTATCTTTGTGCTAGATTCCAGGCTGCTCCTAAGGAATCTCACTTAACTGCTGTCAAAAGGATTTTTAAATACTTAAGTGGGACACCTGACCTAGGTTTGTCGTATCTGAAGGGTACTTCCTTTGATCTGATTGGTTACTCTGATTCTGACTATGCTGGGAGTTTAGTTGATAGGAAAAGCACCAGTGGAACTTGTCAATTCCTTGGTGAATCTTTAGTCTCCTGGTATTCTAAGAAACAGAATTCTGTTGCATTGTCAACTGCTGAGAGTGAATATATTGCTGCAGGCAGTTGTTGTACACAAATGTTATGGATGAAACAAATACTAGAAGACTATAATCTGTTTTATGATAGAATTCTATTCGGTGTGATAACACCAGTGCTATCAACATTTCTAAAAATCCTATTCAACACTCTAGAACCAAACATATTGATGTTAGGTATCACTTCATTAGAGATCATGTTCATAGAGGAGATATCACTTTAGAATTTGTCAATTCTGTTGATCAACTTGCTGACATCTTTACCAAGCCTTTGGATAAAAAGACTTTCAATAATATTAGAATAAGGCTAGGACTCATTCGGGTTGAGAAAAACTAAGGATTTTCTTCTGTTGGTAAATCATGAGTAATAGAGTTTTTCTTAACTGTGAAGGCATCGATGGATGTAGGAATCGGAAGATGTTCTTATTTCGGTAGATGCAGTGTTTTTCTTTAGGCATCGGTAGATGCATTTCTATCGGTAGATGCGGTGTTTCCTCTAGGCATCGGAAGATGCATCTCCTTCGGTAGGAATCAGATGATTTCTTTTAATCTGCCGACACGTGTATCCCATCGGAAGATATTGGTGTTACACGTGTGACTTCATCGTCAGGCGTCGTTTTATTTCTTTTAAATTCATCCTTCTTCGCTGAAACTCTTCATCTTTCGCGCTCTTTCTGAAAAACCCTGCCCTACCAATCTTCATTTCCGAACCTTCCCCTTGAAATGGAACATCAAGGTACATCATCTCGCGCCGTTACTCAACCGGCCAAGAGGAAGGCCAAAGCTTCTGATCATCCTTCCCGAGAGATTCCTCGTGGAATGGAGTTTCCCTCTTTCTTCTTTCTCACGAAAGCTGCTGAGGTAAAATTCCACAATGACTATCAGTTCAGATCTTTGATTCCCAGTAAGGGTATTTACTTTGACCAGTTAGCTGGAATGGACATTATAGAACCCCTGACGAATCTCGGGTTAATTGGTCTATTTGAAACTGAATCCTTCTACTTCCCGGAAGCTATCCGGATGTTCTATGCAAATCTTACCTTTACCTCTACCTCTGATCTCCCTTCCATTAAGAGCTATGTATATAACAAATGCATAGAAATTACCCCTCATTCCATCAATGCTCTTCTGGGAGCTCCTCATTTGGATAACTGCCCCTTTAAGTATGTGACAGGCCCTGAGCTACCTTTCTTTGGAACATCTGATGGTCTACAGTTTCTCAGGGAAATTGTTTTGGACCCTAATTCTTCTCCTGATCAGTTAAAGGGCAGACATTTGACCCCGAGGGCCAGAGTATTTCGTCATATGATAGATTTCAATATTGTTCCCAAGGGTGGACATTATGACGAGGTGAGCTCAATGGAACTGTTTGTTCTGTTTGCCCTCTATTTCAAGACACCCTTCAACGTTGGGTACATTGTGGTTCGAAGGATGATTTTAGCAGTATCCTCTAAGGCTACATCCTTACCGTATAATTTGCTTCTTATGCGGTTATTTGCTCATCTTGAGGTTGTCCTTCCTAAGGAGGAAGAGCCTGTGAGACTTCTGCCCTCCAATTATTATTCCCAAGCCACTCTCAACAAGATGGGACTAAAAAGAATCGGAAAAGGAGAGCCTTCCTTGAATAAGGCTAAGCAAAAGGTTTCTAAGGCAGTTCCTGTCAGGCGTGGTAAATGAAAACTTATTCTGCCAGAGGTGTCTCCTGCTGAAGGAGGAGATGAACCAGGAATTCCAGAAAGTATTAATTCTCCTACTCAATCTCAGGATTCAGATCTCCAACCATTTCCTCTTGTGCGTAAGCGCAGGCTTGCTCCCTCCTCCATAGTACTTACTTCCGAGGACACTTCTGCTTCCTCATCTGTGCCTCTAACTACTCCAGAACAACCCTCTTCACCTCCACCCTCTCTCATACTACCTTCACAGCCTGTTTTTCCCTCATTTTCTCCGGTGATTCGAGCAATTTCTTCGATCATCACCCATGGTCCTCCAACTCTATCCCCATTACCAACTCTGCTTTCTCCAGCTCCTCCATCTCCAATACATGACCCTTCAGCTCCACTATCTCCAATTCCTCAACCTCCAGTTCCACCTTCTCCAATTCCTCAACCTCCCTCTCCACCTACACTTCTTTTACCACCTCCAGCTCCTCCAGTCCCAGTCCAACCACCTTCAGCTCCTTCATCTCCTGTCCCTGAGCCTTCAGCTCCTCCATCTCCAGATCAGCAAGAAATGCTCCCTCCATCACCAGTTCAATCTGCTCCAATAGTTCTGCCAGTCCAACCCTTTATCTCAGTTACTCCTGCATCTCCACTGACATATCAAAGGAGATTTTCCATAACTGAGGCTCAGTATAATGAGATGCAAGCTTCTATTACCAACCTTGGCATTGAACTCAGATCCATCCAAAGCCAAATTGATAAGAATCATAATGCAATGGGCATTGCTTTGGATACAGGTCTTGAACTTCTGTCTACCAAAGTTGATGCTGATAGACGCATTGTTGTCAGGGAACTTGAGTCTCTCCGCTCTTCAGTTGATGCTTTGACCCCTGAACCCGAACCTGAACCCGAATCATCTAGTTCTGTCAGTGTTCCAGAGGTTTGCTTTGAAGATTTGCTTCTTCCCTTCTTCAGGCCTCCTGTTGCTGTGGATAAGCGCCTCATGCCTTTGGATCTTCAGGTGGCTGAACTTCAATTTCATCCTCCTATTTGTGATCCATCTCCGGAGCCAGCCTGTCCAATTGATATTTCTTCTGGTCCTTCTGTCGAGTCTCCATGTATGGATCTGGTAGTCTATCGAGAACCGCTTGAGTTTCCATCATGTATGGACATGGTGGACTTTCTTGCACATGTTCAGCAGTATACTCCTACCCCTGCACCTCTAGCTCTACCTGCTCCACCTCATCCACTTCCAAATCCGGATTTTGATATCCCTGCTTCGGTCATTCAGGAGATCTGGACGTGGTTTTCCCGTATGAAATAACTTAGCAATACATTTCTTTGTCTGTAAACAATTTTTTTTTGGTTTATACTGACTTATGTCTGCTGCATTAATTCGTAGTTCTCCTTTAGTTTTTTTTTATAATGTCAATGGGGGAGAATATTTTGATGAATGGATACATTTATCTTTGGGATATATATATATTTTTTTTTGAAAACAAGATATATGCATGTCTTGTACTCTGTATTAAGTTTTTAGAATGAATGCATATACTGTGGGGGAGCTATGTTTATGGGGGAGTACTGATTAATCAAATTTATAGTCATAGTTTGTCATCATCAAAAAGGGGGAGATTGTTGACTTAAATAGAGATTAAGTCTAAATATTGTTTTTGATGATGTATTTGAAATAATTTGATTATGATTATAAAATGAGAATGTTGGTTTATAATTATGGATGTAATTCTTTGGAAATACCCTTGAAAAGGGTATTTTAGTGGTCTAATGAATCGTGTTAAGTGTTCAGGGCTGAACTGTAAAAACTGTGTTTTTTAAGTGTTGCAACTGCCGATGACACTTGGAATTTCACATACCGATGGCATTCACATGCCGATCACTAAACAACAAAGAAATGAGGTTTCTGCTGATAGCGTCTTTGAAGACATCTGCCGATGACGTGTCAAGCGCGTGTATGATTCATCTGCCGATAGATTTTATGATTCATCTGCCGATAGATTTTATGTTACATCTGCCGACAGCGTGTTAAGCGTGCATCTGCCGATGATGGTTCAAGGTAGCATATGCCGATGACGTGTATAAGCTGCATCTGCCGGATGAGTCTCCAAGTTGCATATGCCGATGACGTGTACAACCTACACCTGCCGATAGCTTTTGAGGAAGCATATGCCGATGGAGTTTGAAGTTGCATCTGCCGATGGAAGTTGAAGCCTCTCCTGCCGATAAGATTAATGCATACATCTGCCGATAGTGTTTAAGTTGCAGATTCCGATGGATGTTTTGAGCAACAAATACCGATGACGTGCAGATTGTTTTAAAGCTACACCATCCGATGGCGGTTCAAGTCTAAATCAGCTTCATCTTCCGCCAGAATTCAAAATTAGGCGCGAAGCTACAGTGACGTCGTTTTCAGCATTAACTCCAGGGCTTTAATGGCGACGACGAACAGCGACTCTAGGTGCAACGGATATCTGCTTCAGTACGGATGCTTCCCAACGGTAACATTTTCCATTTCTAGTAGAAGCATTCAATTCTGTGAAGCAAAGAGAAGACAGAGTATAAAAGCTGAAGTTAGTGCTCGAAGATACAACTTTTGCGATTTGAATTCCTGAGCCCTAACTTGCGAAAATATTCATACTCTGTAAATCGTACTACTCTCCTCTTACATTCGAACTTGAGATTCAGATCCTGTGAGAGAGTAGTTTTTGTGCAAAACTTTACAAACTCTAAATTTGTATAAGGCAGTGGATTGACGCCCGTAAAGTTCAATCCTGTATTGTGTAAAAGGCTTTGGATCGACGCCCGAAAGCTCGATCAGGATTTCTCGTTGAGGAGAAGTAAGGAATCTTCAAGGAGGAGCCTTGGAGCGTGGACGTAGGCAGTTTGGCCGAACCACGTAAAAATACTGGTGTCAAATTTCTCTCTCTCTCTCTCTCTCTCTCTCTCTTTACATTATTTGATTACTTGTGTTAAATCTATAAGTTTAATCAAAGAGAGAAATAAGATTGACTCATAATTAAAATTAAAAAGTCTAATTCACCCCCCCTCTTAGACAATACAGATCCTACATGGTTTGCCAACAAGTTAAAGCTGAGCACCAACGTCCAGGAGGTACCCTTCAGCCCCTACCTATTCCCGAGTGGAAGTGGGAACACATAGCTATGGATTTCGTTGTAGGATTACCTAAGACAATTAAAGGACATGATAGTATTTGGGTTGTGATTGATAGATTGACAAAATCAGCCCATTTTTTACCGGTAAGGACAACCTACTCGATGGACCAGCTTGCTGATCTTTATGTAGAAGAAGTTATTAGGTTGCATGGAATTCCTGCATCTATTGTCTCTGATCGCGATCCTAGATTCACCTCGAGGTTTTGGCAAAGCTTACAGGGCACATTTGGTACAAAGTTGTCTTTCAGCACTGCCTTCCACCCACAGACAGATGGTCAATCTAAAAGGACTATCCAGATACTTGAGGATATGTTAAGGGCTTGTGTGCAAGATTTCCAGTCATCCTGGAGTAGATATTTACCCTTGGTTGAGTTTTCTTACAACAACAGCTACCAGTCCACCATTGGCATGGCACCTTATGAGGCACTATATGGCAGGAAGTGTAGATCACCTCTGTATTGGGATGAGGTTGGTGAAGCAAAACTCATAGGTCCCGAGATGTTACAGCAGATGTCAGACAAGATTGCCACTATTAAGAGGAGGATGATTACTGCACAAAGCCGACAGAAAAGTTATGCAGACCGAAGGAGGAGAGATCTTGAATTTGCTGTTGGTGATGAAGTTTTCCTGAAGGTTTCATCATTTAAAGGAGTACTAAGATTTGGCAGAAAGGGAAAGCTTAATCCACGATTTACTGGACCATTCCCTGTTTTAGCTAGAATCGGTAGTAGAGCTTACAGACTGCAGTTGCCTCCATCAATGGATAAAGTTCATAATGTTTTCCATATGTCAATGTTAAGAAAATGTATACGGGACCCTACACAAGTTGTTAAACCAGTGGATTTTGAGATTGAGCCGACACTAACATACGAAGAGAAGCCGGTGCAGATATTGGAATCCGCAGTTAAGACTCTGAGAAATAAAGAGATTCCGTTGGTCAAAGTTTTATGGAAGAATCATGACATTGAAGAAGCCACGTGGGAGCGACGACAGGACATGTTAGACAAGTATCCAGAGTTGTTTGTTTGATCAATTTTCGGGGACAAAAATTTTGTTTAAGGAGGGGTGGATGTAACACCCGAGTCAACGGCCAGGTGAATTTCTTAACTGTACTAACGGTCATAAATATTTAATCTTCGTAGTTTAGGATTTATGCCAAACTTAATTAATTACATATGGATCTAAACTAGGTTGAGTAGCAAAGTTGTAATAATGGAGGGTTGAGGCCAGTATTTAAAGAAAAAGAAAGGATTTAAACCTCATTTAAACCACTGTAGCCAACACCACCCTTTTCGGCGATTTCTTCTCTCGCAAGTCCTTACTCTCTGCTATCAGCAAACTCTCCTCGACGGCCGGTTTACTCCGCTACCACTCGACTACTCTGTGCCTGAGGTATGCATTAGACAATGTGGCTATCTGTTAGTTTATTAGCTCTGTTTTCAGCTCTGTATTGAAGTTTTGGATTCTTCAATGGTCGAGTATTGATAAGAACATTTTGAAACCCGAGATTGGTAATGTCATTCCGAATCGATTCTGGACATTTAAAACAACCAACCCTGAGTTATCATTATCGAATCCGTCTGTTTTGATTTTGAGATTTCGGGTTACATTGAGTATTAAACTAAGAACTCGGGAAGGACTCTTAGCTATTAGATCTTAGGATAACTCGAGATTAGAACTATTAGGATTTTGTTTTAACTACTGCAATGTAAATGTTTAGGTGAAGAAGTTTGAAGAGAAAAGAGCTCAAGTGCTAAGGAGACCAGGTAAGTGAATGTATTAAGATTTCCGGCTAATAGTGTGATGACCTGAATCTATAAGTCCCGAATCTGTACTGGTACGATGGCTGCACGAACCGGAACCCGGATGGCGGTACGTCCGCGCGGGCGAGCCGGAAGGTGACAGGTCGTAAAGAGGGGGTCGTCACAATCCCACAGCGCTTGGGGAAGTATGTGGAAATGAAACATATGTAAGAGATCCCTCCCAAGATAGCAAGACGCGTTTTGGAGCACAATTGACAACGGATCCCATAAGAACTCCGAAGTTAAAAGTGCTTCGGCAAGAGCAATTCCAGGTTGGGTGACCTTCCGGGAAGTTCTTGCCAAACAAAGCCGTGAGGGGACGATATTGCGCTACGGCCCAATCCCCAGAGCGGACAATATCTTGCTGGGATACGGGGTCGTTACAAATGGTATCAGAGCCTGTACCCAACCGGAATTGTGGCCAACGAGGACGTTGGGCCCCCAAGGGGGGGTGATTGTGATGACCTGAATCTATAAGTCCCGAATCTGTACTGGTACGATGGCTGCACGAACCGGAACCCGGATGGCGGTACGTCCGCGCGGGCGAGCCGGAAGGTGACAGGTCGTAAAGAGGGGGTCGTCACAATCCCACAGCGCTTGGGGAAGTATGTGGAAATGAAACATATGTAAGAGATCCCTCCCAAGATAGCAAGACGCGTTTTGGAGCACAATTGACAACGGATCCCATAAGAACTCCGAAGTTAAAAGTGCTTCGGCAAGAGCAATTCCAGGTTGGGTGACCTTCCGGGAAGTTCTTGCCAAACAAAGCCGTGAGGGGACGATATTGCGCTACGGCCCAATCCCCAGAGCGGACAATATCTTGCTGGGATACGGGGTCGTTACAAATAGAGCCCTACATCGTGGGAGTACTAGGTTGTATAGATGTCTAATGTTTACCTTATGATTATGAGCTTGTCTGCACATGAAGGATTTATGTATGTTGCGAGTTATACCATGTGATGACCTGTTAGTGAATATGAAGTTGTCTGCTCTAGTATGATCTTTGTCATAGTTTGATGAGCTAAAAGCTCTTATGTTCATGCATCATGAATGTTTCTCAAGCATAAGAAAATGTTTTAACGCATGTTTTCCATGAACAAGATATGTATGTATATTTGTATATGTAAAGATTTATACAACGTGGATTAAGTGAGGGTTGGGGGCGGTTCGGCGTATGTCACAGTCCAAAGAAGGACATATGAATACGACCCGCAGTAGGGAACAAGATCAAACTCACTGTCGAACCCCCTTTACCGGCAAAAATCCTCTCTTGATCCACACAACCTAAACAAAGAATATGATCAATGACTATGAATGATGAATACGATCAATGACTATGAATGATGAATATGATCAATGACTATGAATGATGAATATGATCAATGACTATGAATGATGAATATGATCCATGGCTATGAATGATGATTACGAGCAAAGACATGAACAAGAAAAGACTTATGAGCATGTGATTTTCCCAAATTATGCATTCATGCATTCATGTAGTGTTGCATTCCTTACTAAGCATTAGGCTTATAGTTTCAACCTTATGATGTAGGTGACGAGTTTTCAGGTGAAGAACTCAAGGTCAATGAAGATGTCTAAGCTTGGTTGCTGGAGGATGCTCAGTGTGACAGTGAAGGCTGGATAGGCGATCAAGTTCCCTGGCTATACCCATAGTAAGTCAGAGAAGTTTATGATAAACAAATGACTAAGTAGAGTAGAGTTTACTTATAACAAGGAGATTTGGATTTTTAATGGTTTGACTTCAGAGTCTGTTAACGATTTTAAGGATCATTGAATGGTCTGTTTTGCTTAAGCCTTCCGCTATGTGTATCTAGTATGAGATATGGTTTTCACTCATTAGGGTTTATAATTCCCAGGTTAAGATTTGGGTGAGTTGTAGTATTTTCTGTTGGATGAGGTTGTTTGATGATCATAGTGTTTTACTGCCATAAGATAGAAGCTGGATGAGGCATTCATCCGGCTGACGTCATCGGCAGATGTCAAATGATAGGAGTCGAACGATTGAGTCTTCCGGATGACGTCACCAGAAGATGTAGTATGTTTCTCCATCGGCAGATGTAGAGTGTTTAGCCATCGGATGATGAAAGTGCTATTTTGTCGTCTAGCGATCGGCAGATGTAGAGTGTTTAGCCATCGGATGATGAAAGTTCTATTTTGTCGTCTAGCGATCGGCAGATGTAGAGTGTTAGCCATCGGATGATGAAAGTGCCATTTTGTCGTCCAGCGATCGGCAGATATAGAGTGTTTAGCCATCGGACGATGTGAGGGTTTCCTTGTCGTTTAGTGACTGGGTCATGATTTAATTATGCACGTGGGGAGCACATGTCCATCGGATGATGTTTCCCTATTTCACCGGAAGATGAAGTATATTCCCTCGCCGGATGATGTAAATAATAACTTGTCGTTTAGTGATCGGATGATATAGAGCTTTTAAGCTATCGGAAGATGTCATAGATGAACACGTGAATTTCACATGTCTATCGGTGGATGTTTTAAATTGGTCACACGAGATGCACGTGATCGTCAGTCGATGCGAGTATTCGCATCTGCCGATAGGTGTTTAAATGAGTCATGTGGGGTGCACGTGCAATCCGGAAGATGCAATGTCTATCGGTTGATGCATGCAGACCCATGCAACTTGTACGTCGATTGGAAGCATGTACGAGGGACTAACTTTCCATCCATTAAGTTGAAGTCTTTAAGCCTGTTAGGTATACTGTTATTAAAGAAAAAAAAAAGAGAAGGATAAAAGAGTTCAAATATGAGTTAAAGTTTTATGTAAAGTCAAGAATTTCGTGGCGATCCTCCCCGGGTCGTTACACATTCTTACTGGTATGAAGTGTGCTGATTTTGTCATTCTGTCAACCACAACCCAAATACTATCATGTCCTTTGATTGTCTTTGGTAATCCTACCACAAAATTCATGGCAATGTTTTCCCACTTCCATTCAGGGATCGGTAAGGGTTGAAGAGTACCTCCTGGGCGTTGGTGCTCTGCCTTAACCTGTTGGCAAACCAAACATGACTCCACATACTTGGCAATATCCCTCTTTCATGTTTGGCCACCAATAATGTAACTTCAAGTCCCGATACATCTTGGTGCTACCAGGATGTACAGAAAAGGGAGACGAGTGAGCCTCGGTCAAGATTAACTTACGTAGTTATTCATCATTTGGAATATACCATCGATTCCTAAACTTCAAAGTACCATCGTTGGAGAGACTGAATTCAGAGGAGGCATCTTGCAACTTACTCATCATGCTACTATTCTCCTTTGAATCCTTCTGTTGTACCTCTTTGATTTTATCCAAAATAGTTGGTCGAATGATTAAGTCAGCAAGTAAAGTTGACAACTCATGAACTATTTACAACTCGAACTTCTGAAATTCCTTCCATAATGGTACAGACATGGTTGATATTGCGGGCTGCATTGTCTTAGACATTCTGCTTAATGCATCAGCCACAACATTGGCCTTACCCGGGTGATATTTAATTTTGAAGTCATAATCCTTAATAAACTCCAACCAACGTCTTTGTCTCATGTTTAATTCCTTTTGGGTGAAAAGATACTTCAGGCTTTTATGGTCAAAAAACACCTCACACTGTTGACCATACAAATAGTGTCTCCAAATCTTTAAAGCAAAAACAACTGCGGCTAACTCTAAATCGTGAGTGGGGTAATTCTTTTCATAACTCTTCAGCTGCCTAGAGGCATACGCCACCACCTTGCCTTCTTGCATCAAAACACACCCCAGTCCAACTTTGGATGCATCACAATAAACACTAAACTTTCCTTCTTCGGTTGGGAGAGTCAGTAGTGGGGTTGTTGTCAACTTCAGCTTAAGTGTCTGGAAACCATCTTCACAAGCTTCAGTCCAAGAGTACTTGGTGTCCTTCTTAGTCAAACTTGTTAAAGGTTTAGCTATCATTGAAAATCCCTTAATAAACTTCCTATAATAACCTGCCAGACCAAGGAAACTGCGGACTTCACTGGCATTCCTTGGCTGTGGCCAGTCCTTAACTGCCTGAATTTTGGTTGGATCTACTGATATACCTTCAGCAAAGATGACATGGCCTAAGAAGTTAACCTTATCCAACCAGAACTCACACTTAGACAACTTGGCATAAAGTTGTTGCTGTTTCAGGGTTGTCAAAACTATTCTTAAGTGTTCTTCATGGTCAGCTTCAGTCCGTGAGTATATAAGAATATCATCTACGAATACAATCACAAACTTGTCCAAATAATCAAGAAACACTCGATTCATCAGGTCCATAAAGGCTGCAGGTGCATTGGTTAATCCAAACGACATTACAAGGAATTCATAATGTCCATAGCGGGTCCTAAAAGCCGTCTTAGGTATATCACCCTCCTTAACCTTCAATTGGTAGTACCCCGAACGCAAGTCAATCTTTGAAAACACTTTAGCTCCTTGTAATTGGTCAAACAAGTCGTCAATTCGGGGCAAGGGGTACTTATTCTTAATTGTCAACTTCTTCAGTTCTCGGTAATCTATGCACATCCTTAGGGAACCATCTTTCTTCTTAACAAATAAAACAGGTGCACCCCAGGGAGAACTACTGGAGCGTATAAACCCTTTGTCTACTAATTCCTACAGTTATACCTTTAATTCCTTCAGCTCGACTGGTGCCATACGGTAAGGGTTCTTGGACACAAGCAATGCCTCGGGATATGTATCAATTACAAACTCAACTTCTCTATCCGGTGGTAATCCGAGCAAGTCATCCATAAATACTTCAGGAAAACTCCTTAACTATGGGAATATCTTGAAGTTAAACTTTGTTCTTCACCCGAATATCGATTACACTAGCTAGATAACTCTCACAACCATCTTTCAATAACCGTTGAGTCTCTAGTGAGGATATAATCGGTATTTTACTTATTTTTGGGATAGCTTGGAAAGTATACTGATCTCCATTTGGGGGTCGAAACTCAACTAATCCAGACCTACAACTTATCGTGGCATAATGTCTGAATAACCAATCCATTCCTAATATAACTTCATATCCCTTCATGTCAATTACAATCAGCTCTACATATAACTTCTTATCTCCTAAGGACACAATGTCACCCTTCACTATCTGTTCAGAATGTAAGGATTTCCCTGACGGTAACATGACACTATATGGCCTATCAGCCGATAAGTATCCCAACTTATGCTTACAGACAAACAGAGTTGCTATAAATGAGTGTGTGGCTCCTGTGTCTATAAGTGTATAAGCAGAAACACCACAGATCATAATTGTACCTGATATGACAGTATGCTGCACAGCCTCTTCATCCTCCATCATAGCAAAGACTCTGGGTGCTATTCTTGCTCGATTGGGGTCTGGTGGCATGGGGCAGTCTCTGACTACATGTCCGACCTTGTCACATCTAAAACAGCAGCCAGAAAGTAACTTGCATTGGCCGGGGTGGTTCTTCTGACAGGTGGGGCATAAAGAGGTCATTGGTCGCTTTCCTTTTCCTTGATCATCATTTGGATTGAAGGGTCTCTTTATGCCTTGCTGTTGTAGTTGTGGTCCCCTGTTATGTTGCGGTTGCCATCCTTTGTTGTGCCATCCTTTATGCATTGATGATTCGCGCTGCGCATATGTCGATATCTCAGCCTCTTCCAGTTCTAAAGCCTTAGCTGTCACTTCAGCATAAGGTACATTATGTATTCCAGCAGTCTTTACTCTCATATACAGACGGGGTTTCAGTCCTTGAACAAATTGGTGGATCTTATCCTCATCATCTTCTATCAGTCTAGGTGCAAACCGAGATAAAGCCTCAAACTTACATATGTAATCCGTCACAGAGCCAAACTGACGTAAACTCATGAACTCCTTCTTCTTGTTGGCCCGAACAGTCCTATTGAAGTACTTGTCAAAGAAGGCAGTCTTAAACATTTCCCAGGTCATAGCTCCTGCATTAGCAGTGCTCTGGATTGAATCCCACCAATGTCTTGCACTCAATTCCAAATGAAAGACAGCATATGTAACCTTATCCCCTTCGTCAACCTTTGCATACTTAAACATATCCTCCATCTTTCGAATCCATTCCTCAGCATAAACAGGATCCGAAACATGTCCATTAAACACCGGGGGTCGAAGCCGGTGAAAACTCTCACCACCATGATCATGAGTTGCATTAGTACTAGAATTCGCTTGTTCTTCTCTAGCAGCCATCAGCTGTTCGATCTGGCGAGATTGGTGCATGACCAACTCTGTCAACTGAGCAATGGCATCGCTATTCTCATTAGCCTCTCTTTGCTGACCTCTTACCATTTTGAGATTCCTAAACAAATATTCATAAATACATCTTAACATAATGACATTACTTAAAAACATAATTACTTACAAGTGCTGAAGTGTACTCAGGTGGCAATCTGTGCTGGAAGGCAGTCTGCAGAATCGATTTTAGAACCCGATTTTGCTTTGATACCATAATTGTAACAACCCCAGTTGGAGTCGCCACGTAATTCATAACTTAACCTCTTAATCAATCGGTTCTTACTTCATGCACTTTGTTCATTATTAGCATTATAAATATATATATATATATATATATATATATATATATATATATATATATATATATATATATATATTTGCAAACATCTCCTAAACTGCATTTGCCGATAGAGTCATAGACTCGCATCGACCGATAGTCACGTGCCCGCCACGCGACACATCTGTTTCTAAACATCTCTTAAATTGCATCTGCCGATAGAGTCATAGACTCGCATCGACCGATGGTCACGTGCCCGCCACGCGACACATCTGTTTCTAAACATCTCTTAAATTGCATCTGCCGATAGAGTCATAGACTTGCATCGACCGATGGTAAAACATCTGCCGTTCACTAGACGACAAACTAGCTCTTATATCATCCGGTATTTGAAATACCTTACATCTACCGATAGACATGTGCAATTCACGTGTTCACTTAATACACCTTCCGATAGAAATCATCCGTCGGTAGATGCAAACTCTTAACATCTTTCGATAGAAATCATCCGTCGGTAGATGCAAACTCTTAACATCTTCCGATAGGGGACATCTATCGGTAGATGCAAACCCTTAACAGACTTCAATCCACATTGACTCAACACTCATATGTATGAAATCAGAGACTCATCCAAACATTCTTATACGGAAGACTTAGTTAAAGTAACTCTTTCCATATCTTTAAAATCATCCCCAGACTCAGTAGTTAAACCAGACAATTACGAAGCTCAATGTTAAAATATAATCTCATTCTACTTAAACATCAGTTCATCATAAATCTTACTGACACATTATGAGCTTAATTATGGGTTATATTCGCCTGCCAGCCACAGTCTGCCACCCTGAGCACCATCCTGCAACCAGCCTTTAGACATCATCACTGAATTTGGAATCCTCACCTGCTAAATCTTCACCTACATCATAAGGTTTAAACTATAAGCCTAATGCTTAGTAAGGAATGCAATGCTAACAAGTATGCATGAATGCTCATTTTAAGAAAACAAATGCTCATGAATCTTTTCTTATTCATATTCATACTCAAGGTCTTCATTCTTGTTCATCGTTCGTATCCATCGTTCATAATCATCATTCATGCTCATCATTCATATTCATCATTCATATTCATCATTCAGGTTGTGTGAATTAAGAGAGGATTTGTGCCGGTAAGGGGGGTTGCAGTGAGAGTGTACATAGTCCCTTGCGGGTCGTAATCATGGTCCTTCCTTTTGGACAGTGACATACGCTAAACTACCCCCAACCCTCGCTTAATTCACGTTGCATAAGTTTTATGTTCTTATCTTGTTCATGAGGAAAACATGCTCTTAAAACATTATCATATGCATAAAACGTTCGTGATGCATGAACATGAGAACTCCTAACTCATCAAGCCACAGAATAGTGCATTCATCCGACGAGAAATCATACCATTAAGTCAAACATCAACATAAGTAACAGACAGTAGCTTAAATAACTTCTAATCATCGTATCGGTTTCTACCTAGCATCCTTGTGATGTAGGGCCCTAATGGCCGGAAATCTTACACATTCACTTACCTGGTTTCCTTAGCAACTTGAACTTCTTTTCTTCGAACTTCTTCAGCTAAAACATTTCACATCACAGTAGTTAAAACAAAACTCTAAAAGTTCCAATCACAAGTCATCCTAGAATCTAATAACTAAAGTCATTCCCGAATCCCCTAGTCTAATTCTCTGTGTGCAGTTAGAAATCCAAAACCAAAACAGCTAGGTCCAACTAATGATTAATCAGGGTCGGTTATATTAAATGTCCAGAATCGATTCGGAAATGACATTACAAAAATCCAGGTTATAAATGTTGCTATTGCTACTCGGCCATTGGAGAAACCAAACTCCAACACCAAGCTGAAAAACAGAGTTTAACAACTAACTGACAACTACATTGTCTAATCCATACCTCGAGCGTAGAGTATCCGAGAAAAGGCAAGGGAACCGATCGTCGAAGGAAGGATTACTGGCAGGCAGAGAGCAAGAGCTCGGGAGAGGGAAATCGCTGAAAGGAGAAAGTGTCGGCTACAGTGGTATTGGTGAGATTTAAAAACTTTCCATCTCCTTTATATATCGATCACAACCCACCCTAATTTCAATTTTGCCACTCAACCTAGTTCACACAATTGGGAACAAATCTTGGTATTAAATTTAAATCAAAAGGTCCAAAAATAAGGGTGACAGTTAATTCCGTTAAGAAAATCACCTGACTAAAAATGTCGGGTGTTACACTCTTTCTCTCTAGTGACGCCCAAGTGAGGAGAATAGGGTTTCTCCACCCTATTTATCCACCTCAAATTACACTTTGAACTCTCGATTTCCTTAATTTATTTAATATACTCTTACATAAACAAAAATCTTTAAATTTCAAACATTAATCCAAAGTAAAATCTCAACTACCCGATGTTAATTTTTCTCAAATTAACCACACAATAGTTTACCTAATAACTTATTTGACATTTTTGAAAAATATAACGTGGCTAATAA
Organism: Begonia masoniana; assembly: GCA_022432975.1. NCBI lineage: Eukaryota > Viridiplantae > Streptophyta > Magnoliopsida > Cucurbitales > Begoniaceae > Begonia > Begonia masoniana. Next base: position 41,111,114 of record CM039502.1, read on the forward strand.
TGACAAAACGAGTCAACCCCTGACACGTTGTAAGTCAATAGCAAAAATCCGACACGTGGAATTTAATTACTTACAAAAATACCAGATTTTACAAACTCATTTTGGTTAAGAGTTTAAATTAAAAACTCAATTTTTATTTCCTAAACTTGAAATCGTTGAATAAATTTTTTTTTTTATGCTAATGAATTAAAATTTCTCATTTGGGTTTAACACCATGTGGTGTTAAACAACCATAGAAATCTCGCGGTTTTCATGAAAATCAGAGTGGCAAGACAGTCATGTCACACGCTCATGGCAGTTTGAGGTCACGTTACAGCAGTGAAGAACATCGAGTTGCGGTGAAGGGATGCTCTTCTGGAAAGCCAAATTTGTGATATGAGTTACGTGTCAATTTGTGACATGTGTGCACATGCATTCTAGGCAACGCAACAAGTAAAATTTTGGGGTTGGGACTTGGTTGAGTTCGGGTGTTGGGACGCCACTATTAAATGGCAACAATACCAAGCCTAAATTCTAGGAATTCCTTCAAAGACATTGGAACATTGGATTCTCTCTTCGTTATGGGTCCAATAGTTATTTTAAGCGTTTAAATAGTGTATTGAAAATAGTATAACTATGGGTACTGAGATAAATCCTGAGGATGTTGAACTTAGCCGTGTCAAGAGGTAGATTTGCTACTAGAGGTAATGATTTTATTTATTATATTCAACTGTAAATATCATTGTTACAGGATGTCATTTCATGTGTCCTTACATGTTGAATTTTTCCTATTGTAAGAGTTAGGTGGAACAGAAATCTAATTGCGTTAGTATTAAATATATGAGTTTTTGTGATTTCTTTATATATTAATACTTACCTCACAAAATTTAGTGCATATTTTACCTTGATTTGCTATCAGTGAATTTTTCTTCTGTATCTATAGTTTTTCTCGAAAGATTTTTTTACATAAATCTTAGTGTTTTTGTTTTCTCTGTATTTTTCTTTTCAATTAGCGTTCAATTTTCAACCATTAGTATCAAAGTAACGTTGAAAGTATCTGAAAATCGTGTTTTGATTTATTAGAAGCATCAAATAATTTTTTGGGTTTGCAATTATTGGCAAAAAAATTGCAATTTGTGAAAAAGAAAAAATAAAAAAGGAGGGAAAAGGAACTTCCTGTGTTGTGTCGTTCTTCATCACGAAGAGAAGAAGAAACCTCTGCCTTCTATCGAGAGGGACGCCACCGACTGAAGACGCAGATTATGTCGAAGCCAAGAAGAAGATAGTCAGGCCATCCATCGTCGATGCCTTCCGTTCAGAATACGTCAAAACCAAATAGTAGAGAAGTTGTGCCTGTCGTTCCTCGTTGCTGACACCGTTCACTCAGAAGACAATGTCGTTTAGTCGGTCGCCGTGCTATCCATTCATAATCTATTTTCGTGTCTTCTTCATCCGGAAGAAGAGTTGTTAGAGCTGCTACGCCGCACAGAGCCGATCGCCCCAGTTTGCCGATCTGCCTTCTCCGGACGTGAAGAAGAGATTGCCACCACAGCTGTCTGAGCCTCCGCCAAGTTTTTCCACTGTTCAATATGGAATCAAAGCTTAGATTCGATTTTACATCACCGCCTTGAATCTGTTGTTGGCCTGCAGTTTCGTGGATATTGAACTGTTCAAACTGTGTTTTGAAATTTTGAAATTGATTTTTGGTTTTTGAAAGAAACTCAATTTTTTAAAATTAGTTAATTTGTGGCTGATCTTTTGGTGAGACAAAAATCCGATTATTTGGGCGAGTTTTGTTGGTTTTGATTATTTGTGCTGAATTTCAGATTTGTTCTAATATTTTGGGAGCAAGTTTGGGAACCCTAGCTCACGATCTTCTCGCAGTACCTGGTTTAATAGGAGTTTTTGCCTTCCCTGCGATTAGAACCCTAGCTCCCAGGCAACCTCGAGGTTGCCAACCACGATTCCATAGCTGAGGCTGGATCTCACGAAAGAAGCTCTTAGCAGGTTCCCTTGGCTTAACGTAAGTCAATTCTGGAGCCTCGAAGTCCAAAGCTCTTGCTGCAATGTCTGAGTACGGTACATCTAGAATCCCGGATACTATAATGTTCTTACGAATCTCCGGGTTCTGCCCATCCATAAACTGGTGCACCTTATCTTCGTTATCGCTTACCAGGCGTGGTGCAAATCGTGATAGGGCCTCAAACTTCCTAATATATTCCGAAACCGAACCGATTTGCTTTAGCTGCATGAATTCCACTCTTTTTGCCGCTCTCACTGTACGGCTGAAATACTTATCATAGAATACTGTCTTAAATCGTTCCCACGTCATCGTCGTCACATCGGTAGTCACTTTGATGAAGTCCCACAAAAACCGAGCGTCTAGCGCCAAATGAAAGGTGACGCATGCAACCTTCTTCCCATTATCAATCTTAGCATAGCCCAACATGTCTTCCATCGTCCGAACCCACTCTTCAGCAAATGAGGGGTCCGAAGACTGTCCGTCGAACACCGGAGGCCTAAGTTTCTGGAATCTCTCCATACTGTGATTGTTTGAAACTATTAATTCTTGGGCCCTCTAATCCTCACGGTTTACCAGTCTCTCAATTTGTTGGAATTGTCTATCCATATGCTAAGCCTAGCGGTCCAGCAAATCTGTTAGCCTATCCAAGGCTTCGTCTCTAGCGTCTCTTGCTCGGACCATTTTATATATCCTATAAAGGTTAAAACAAATAATCATAAGAACAAAAGTAAGGAAATCAAATAAAATGTACTTACAGCTGAGGAAGGATGTCCGCGTAGTGGCTGTGCAGTCGAGTAGTCTACAGAACCGATTTTAAAACCCGGGAGCTCTGATACCATAACTGTAACATCCCCTAAGCCTATTCCTCGAAATTCCCGTAAAATTTTTCTTTTTTATAATATTTGGTAAACTTTCATTTTTCAAAGCCTTAGTCAAAGTCTAAATTGTTGAAATCGTCCTCAAAATCATTTAAATAAAAGCCTAAAAATACAAGGAAACAATCGGCCAAAGAACCAGGCGAACCACGGGGCAGAAAGGGCATTTCGCCCAAAAAAACATGTCGCCGATCGATCGCCCCTGGCGATCACACATACGCCGATCGATCGCCCATGCAGGTGATCGATCAGCACACGCTCTGGAATTTCTTCCAGAGCGAGTACCATTGAGGCGCAGATCTATCACCCTCCCTGGCGATCGATCGAGATGGTCTCTGGAATCCGAATTCCAAAGAGCTTGCCTCCTCCTTTCCTTCCCCTTTCTTTCCTTCAACTCCCTACACATACACTTCACAATTTTTCCTTCATCAATTTACCTCTAAACACCACTCATAACAACCACTTCGACCCCATAAAATTCTCACTCCGCCAGTCACCCAAAAACCGACTCAAAACATATTTAAAACGAAGTTAATTTTCATGAAAACGAACTGCGTGGATCAGTTTGAAAACCAAACAAAATCCCTACGAAATTTAACGACCAAACAGTTCTAGTATAATCTCAATAAAATATTTCACAAAAGAATTCGTAAAATATGTTATCAAGAACCTCAAAACACATGTGTTTCCTAGTAAATTACCTCTCAGCCCTACTAAACCCTCCTATACAGTTGTCAATCATTTCTATCTATCATATCTCCAAAATACTTACATACGTTCCTACGGGTCAAATCGCACCGACTCCACCAGCACACACCCACGGGCACCCTCCATCAACCTGTTCATACATCGGGTGGAAGAATATCGTCCTCACCTGTTTCGAAATCACCTACACCATAGAGATCAACTATGAGCTAAAGGCTCAGTAAATCTACGTAAATGCGAATGCGTGCTGTGCATATGTCATTCATAAAATCATGCAATCATCGGGATCATTTAGTTACATAACAGGATGTCACCGAGGTCTACTCTCACCAGATAGAGAGGGCACGTCTGGCGGTTAAACAACCCTTTCCATCTACCGGGGGAAAAAGATGCTTCACCAACTAGATAGCCATGTCTGAACCCCACCCCGTCGTGACCGGGATTACGTGCACTCGTTTCTTTTCATTAGTTCTGTACTTTTCATAAAACCATGTAGAAACTCACTTTCATGCTATTTTGAAAAAGTGTGATGCATGTACAGTTCATATTGCATAATCTATAAATAACATAGAAAAACAAACAATAATCCCTAGAAAACACACTACGACATATACAACTTAACTACCTAACCACTTATTCTAAAACTATGGAATTCACCAATATCCTTGATAACTTCACAACTCTTGGTGTAGGCCAAATCGGCCAAACAAAGCACGAAGACTTACCTCGCGTCCGTAGCACACAAAGCTCCGTCCACGAGCGTCGTTCACCTAAAACATTTCACAACACACGGCATTAAACCGAGCCTAAACCATCAAACTTTGAAAACTAACGGAACTCCTAGCTAAAGGAAATTTTCTAAAACTCTATTTCACTTCATTGAAGCATTTTATCGAGCAATTTGTGCTCAACTTGCCCAAACCTTCATTAATGGAGTTTTTAATTTCTCCAATCAACCAATAACACTAATTTTCACCACTAACCGTCTAACTACGTCTCACAACCACAAATACGTCCATTAGGGTCATAGACAAGTTAATCCTAATGATTTTTAGCTTAAACCCAACGATTTCGCAAAAACCCTAAACGAAACCCTAACCCGTTTAAATCCGTTAAAACATAAATTTAATGTCTGAAAACTATAGAATCTTACCTAGGGAGCGAAGACAAGGAAGAAACGTGAAGAACGAACTGCCAGAGAGCGAGCTTTCGTTGCTGGAAGAGAGAACCGCGTGAGAGGGAAGGAGGAGTCGCCGTGGAGAGGGAGAGAAAGAAATTTCCGTTGAAGTGTTGATGAAGAAAAAGAGAGGTTTGCGATTTTTAATAAAAATTGACTTGCCAAATTACCAATTTACCCCTCCATTTGATTTTCTATTAATTTTCTTCTTGTCTCGTTAATTGACTAACAATCCGGTTTCTCCAAATTTTCTTATTTCACCATAAATTGCAATTTATTGTTAGGACTCCATTAAAACTTTTCGTTCGCCAAACGGACTTAATTTGAAATATTTACAAAAATACCATTTTATATTGAAATAAATAAAATTGCCTAAAATCGGGTGTTACAACCGGGATGGCGGGTCAATTGAAGACGTACCTCTTTGGTACAAACATCACCGTAAATAGAGTCGTAATCAATGAACTACTCCGATTTGGCATAGACGATTCCGAGCAATATTATCACGCTTTCAAATAGTGTGACTTTGCCAGAATAGAAGAGGGACTAAGCTTCATGCGGCAAATCCACTAGAATTCGGAGATTTTCGGATTCGTGAAGCCGAGATCGAAGGATTTGAATGTCAAAGCTTGGGTTCTTCACAACCTCATCAGCCACACCATCCTTCCGAGAGATGGACATAAAGATCTTGTCAGCTAGATGGATCTCTATGTGATGGAGAAGCTCAACACCAGCCAAATGTTTGACCCATGATACATAATTGTAGGTCACATGGAAGAGATCGGGCGAACAAAAAACAAGAATCTGCTATAAGAGACCTTAATTTGGAAGATCCTCGAGCGAGCTTAGATTTAGCCTCCTGCCATAGAGCAGCTGCGAGTCCACAGATCCATCAATGTATTTAACAGAACTCATTTGATTCGGATGAGCCTAGTCGAAGTCGACCGGTCTTGGATGCCCAAGGGTCATCCCAGAGCTTCCATATCTCGGGATGTTCCAATGGAGGATGCCCCCGCCCCCACCCTGCCCCCGAAGAAGCCCCATACACTGAGGCCGCCACCGCGCCGCCATTGTACCCCCACGAGGCTAGTATGTGGGAGCGGAAGTTTGACAGGATAGATAACTATCTTGTCGAGATGAGATAGAGTTTGCATCAGAGGATGGACATAATGCAGGATAGGTGGGATCAGAGGTGGGACATCCTGTATGAAAGGCAGGAGTTGATAAGATTGTCCCAAATGCGGCTCAAAGACTCCTTCAAGCGTTGGCGTGGACATAATGCAAGATAGGTGGGATCAGAGGTGTGACATCTTGTAGAAAAGGCAGGAGTTGATGAGATTGTCCCAAATGCGGCTCAAAGACTCCTTCAAGTGTTGGCATGGAGGCGATGATGGCGACGATGCCCCACCCTTACCGTAGTGTAGTTTATGTTGTATATTTCTTATAAAGTACTCTTTATGTTTGACATTTAGTAGTTTAAATTATGTGGTGGATCTGATTGTTAGTTATTTAGTATATGTTTGACATTTTTAGTATAGTTTATTTTTGTAATGTAGTTTCATTTAACTTATTTGTGTACTGGATCTGGCTGTTGGGTATATATTTGTGATCTGACTATGCATGAATTGTTTGAAGATAGCTATGGGGGAGTCCTAAAATAAACGAAACTCTGTCAAATTTTTTTTCATTAATTAATAAGTTGTTTAAATAATTAAATAATTTAAATTACTAATAAATTATTTATTTTTTTTTTTTTTTGTATCGCATAAACTAAAAATCATCATGATTTGAATACAATTATAACGGTCAATTACAACATAAATTATAACGGTCAATTATTTCTGCATCGGCCGCTCGTCGCAAATTCTTGCGTCCCCTCAAATGTGTTGAAGCCCATAAACGTGTCTTGAGAAGCAGCGTCTGAAGTGGATTCCCGGTGAGGACAAGTGCGACTATTGTGCCCCTTCTGCCCACATATACTGCACGTCATCTTTGAGTTCCGCCTACTTATTGTGGAACTCGACGGCTCGTCGACATCTCATACTCTTTTCTTCTTCGGCTTACCAGGTTGGCGATATCTTCTCAGCGGGATGAGTTGCTTCACATCTGTCACTACCGGCCACATTTGATTGCAGCTCATGGGTCGTATAAACTGTGAGTACATCTGCAGGTAAGTCACCCAGTGGTAACATGGATGCACGTAATTTTTCAGTGCCATTCTCATGAAACGGATGCATTGAATGACATGGACACACAAGATTTCAGTACGCATCCACCTGGTGCGGTTGCACAGACTCGTACTCATTTTGGCTGCATATTGTTCTTAGCCGTTACTCACCTCAAATTGTGCATCTCTCACAAGCTGAGCACTCCAATGTCGGGCTGTCTGTAACGCCCCCAAACCCGGCTCGGTTGGCTACTTAGCTCACACATCCCACGTTTAAAACGACGTTTAAAATAAAATACAATAAAATTTCTACTCAATTTTTGGTTTTTTCGAATCCTCAAAATTTTTTGGAAAACATGCATAAAATACGTTTAAAACACATCGAAAAAGATCGGGTTAAAACCATTTTGAAAACCAAAATTTTTGAAAAAAACTCGGAATAGTACACTTGGGCGCCTCGCGCGTCGCCTAGGCAGCGCGCAGTGTGCACGCGCGACCCCGCGCGCGAGGGCCGATCGATCGAAGCCAGGCGCCGATCGATCGGCACCCTCTCGGGTGCGCGATCCATCAACAGTAATTTGCACCGATCGCTCACGCTGCGGGCGCCGCGCGCGCAACTCCCGGCCTGTGTGTGCCCAGCTTGGCCACCTCGCACCTTTTCGACCCCTTTTCATGCCATCATCACTTTTCTTCCATTTCTTCAAACCACACCTCACCAAAACATCTAAAACTTATCCCAAACTTTTCCCGACATCCCCGACTCTGTGACACGTAAAATCTTCAAAAACCGACTCAAATCTTACAGCGAAAACGAGAAGACAATTGAAAACTGACGTCGTTTATTCTACGAAAAATTGAGCAGCATAACCGCTAAAGTTTAGAAAACCAAATATCCTAAAAAGCAAACGTTTTTTAAAACATATCAAAACCATCCCACAACACATTTACAAAAGCTATTTAACACAATATTTTACACAAACAAAATTCCATAAAACTACCAAAATACAATTCCTCCACACCTCCTGAAGACCATGGTCGGGACGCCCCGACAACTGCCCGCACCGGCATACCGCGTACATCATCGACTGCGTCCCAATCCTAGCTCTCCTCATAGCTCTCACCTGTAATGACGTCGTCACCTACACCACGGAACACAAAACGTAAGCCTAATGCTTAGTAAGTAGGGAACAATGCAAGTCAAAACAATGCACAATGCACACAACCCTCACACACAACCCTAACACATGCGGTTTTTACCTCTCGGTTGTGTTCATTTCATTTTCTTTTCATTACTCTTTCACTTTCACTTGGGAGTCATGCGGATACCTATCCATAGGATGGTCATGCATCGACCCCTCAGAGCTAGATCTGAGGCACACATCGTGTTCACACAAGGGACGGCCATACACGATCTCCTCCCATACTCGATCGCATAACCTTCTAGTGCTTTCTTACTAGCACTTCAACATCGAAGCGTTATACTTAATCGCTGAACCTTTTAGTGCTTTCTTACTAGCACGTTATCATCGAAGTGTGCACGGAACCTTCTAGTGCGTTCTTACTAGAACTTTATCATCGAAGCGTTCCCGTCTTACGTATTTTCTTCCGCATTCCTTTTGTAGAGACCGTCTCAAATCGCCCTATTTCATGCATCGTATATCGATGAGGCGACTCCACCAAAAGATTTCATTGCATTACATATATTTTTATCTTTTTACATTTCACTCTCACAGTTTGCAAACAATATTCAAAACACGTATTTTCGTAGTTGAAAAACCATGATGCATGTCACACAATGCTCGATACAAAACAAAACACAAACAATCAAACAAACAAACAAACAACAATTCCCCACCGTTCCATGGTGTAGGCCCGAAGGCAAAACACAACCAACCACTACTTACTTGTCTGCTCAGCTCGTGTTTGTTCACTTCAACTAGGCTAAAGGCTCACTCGTCAACCTAGTACGTTAAGGGAAATAAGTTAGCAACAAATCCTAAGCTAAGCCCAATCAACACACAACATTCTACAAATTCTAAACCAAACCACAAATCCGATTTTCCTACAATTTCTATCGTCCAATTTCAATCGTCCATAACTCCCTCGTTTTTCAACGGATTTAGACAATTCACCCCATTCTGTAAACCTACACGTCTACTATCCATTGAAACACTCAAATTTAACAACCAAACACCCACGGACGATCGAACACAGCAAAAGAGAACCCGGGTACATTGATCAACAAAAATCAGTTTTTGCACAACTTTCAAAATATCTCTAATCTAACTTCATAAACAACATAAAAAAAAACTTATTTAATCAAAAGTATGAAGAAATCTAGCAAAGGAAAGAAGAATTTTGGAGCTCCATCTTAGGGTTTCCTAAACTCCCTTCAAAACTCACTAAAACTCATTCAAAACACTAAAATCCACTACTATTATGCATAAAACCAAAACCCCACTTAATTCTTACCTTATAACTCAAGAAGATTTTGATGGAAATGGAGGAGAGGAGTCTTCAATGGTGGCTGCCCTTCGTGGAGAACAAATGGAGAAGAAGATGTCTTTTTGCCATTTTAACCATCCACTTTACTTATTTATAAAAATCAAATTTTCTTCTTTTAAATTTTTCCACCAATGCTTCCTTTTTTTATGAAATAACCCACACTTTTCTCTTCACCTTTAAGAAAACGTGATTTTTATCCTTAAATCACTTTTCTTTCAATTATTTAATTTATTTTCCTTTTTCCTTGATTTCACTTCCTATTGGTGCATAATTTATTTTGACTTTTCAAACTCTAGCGCCTACTCATCACTTCTTTTCCTTATTCTTCTTTTATAAGTTAACCTCATCTTTGCTCTCTCATTGTCCAACGTGAAGGCTTCCTTTTCCCTCATGTTTTTCTTTCACTCAAGTGTTTTTATTAATTCAATTTCCACTTAATACAAATTTCTAACCATTAAAAATCCTAGGGTTTCTCTCAAATTTTTCACTTCTTGACTTCTATACTTAGCATAATTCTAAAGTGCATATTAAACTCCCTTAACCGTCTAATCCAAGGCCTACGTGCGTTAGAGGAAATTCCTGGGTATTACATTGTCATTCCTAAGCTTGTCAATCTTATCCTTAATCTTGGGACACAGGGGGTCTGTTGATTGGACCAACTTCTCAAATTTTTTTATGATGCGAGTCATCATGCACTTGCGGATCAACTTGAACATGGTCAGGATCGGCTTGTCACTCGCAGGCAGTAGAAGTGCATTGAATGACTCGCTCAAATTATTTAGGCCCATTTCGCACTTGGGGACCCAAGAGAAGGCATGAGAAGTCCAATATTTAGGTTCTTCTGCTCGTAGCCACGCGTGGGCATCTGGGCTAAGCTTAAATAATTTGCTCATTTCGTGGTTGAAATGATACTCTGTCGGTGCCCTGGCCATACTCCACATTGCATCTTTGTACGCTCTGCCCCGAAATAGAGATTTCAAGTTTGCGTACATATGTCGGAGGCAGAAGCGCTGCTCGAAATCTTTAAATTCCTTTTCCACATAATTCAACAACCCCTGAAATTTGAAAGAAAAACAAAAATTAATATAAAAGTAAAAATCACAATTACAAATGTATTATACCTATTGTCGATCTGAAATAAATGTTCATCCGCCTCCCTCGGCAAGGTTCAAGTCTAGCTTCAAGTGTTGCAAAAACCACGTCCATGTGTCCTCGGACTCTCTTTCGACGTTGGCAACCACAACAGGATATATTTCATCGTTGCCATCAACACTCATGACTGTGAATAATTGTCCGGGACACGACCCCTTCAGATGACAACCGTCCAAATAGATAATAAGTCTACCAAACTGCAACAAACCTGCCTTGCACGCAGTCATGCACAGATACATTCTTTGATATGCCCGCGTGTCAGAGTCCACCTCGTAAGCATGTATGTATAACGAGCTACCCAGATTTGATCTATAAATTTCCGCTACGTACGACCAGACTTGTACTGTTCGTCGTTCCTGCCTTCGTTACGTGTTCGAGCTATGCTTCTTGCTCTTTTGGCAATACTGGGCGTAATGTTGACAACGAAATCCTTTCTGACTGTCTCGATGATTGAAGAGATTTCCCACGTAGGTTGACTTTTAAACTTGTCAAGATAATGATTTGCAAGATATTTTGCTTAAGCGTTTGGATTCTCAACTACCCTCGCATAGTTATGAGAATCAATAAAACTCTTTATTTGATAGGTTTCCTCGTCTTGCATCTGCGACGCATGCATTCGCCATGCACAACCCTTTACACATTTAGTCGTAAGTCGTCGTTTGTCACATTAAGGGAATTTGATGCCATAACCATTTTTTAACGAATATTCGTGTATTTCGTCTTTAATTTTTTTTATATAACTATATTTTTTTTCTAAAAAAAACTCATTGAGATTTCTTCACGTACCGGTTCATTTTCCACCTCATCAACGTCCAACCCGGCCTGTGTTCGAAGCTCCTCGTAAAGAGTTCTGGAAGTCGAATGCACTTCTATTTCTTCATCTCCACCTATATGGTCGAATGCTATAAGATCGTCATATGTAGGAGTGGCGTACGCATACAAATTGATATCGACATCAAAGCTTGTTGGCTCGTCTAAATTAGTCGTTCTAATCAAAATATCATCCATCGTCGTCTCTAATACCTGAAAATTCTCGAAAGCAAGGTAATATTTGAGAAGCTTTAGAGAGATCGAGAAGAGAAGAGAAGAGTAGAGTTAGAGGTAGTATGAAAAAGGAGGGAAGAGGCCATTTAAATAGGCTTGGAGAACGACAAACCGTTCTAATAGAACGGTTTGTCGTTCTTCTGCAGTTCAGTCCGTGATCAGCCACTAATTGATCACAGGTTTGAAGTATAATGACCTTTTTTCTCAGTAAGATATTGTCCGCTCTGGGGATTGAGTCGTAGCCCAATATCCTCCCTTCACGGCTTTGTTTGGCAAAGACTTCTCAGTCAGTCATCTAACATTGTATTGCTCTCGCTGGAGCACTTTTAACTTCGGAGTTCTTATAGAATCCGTCGCCAATTGTGCTCCAAAACGCGTCTTACTATCTTGGGAGGGTTTCCTTGCATATGTTTCATTTCCATATACTTCCCTAAGCGATATGGGATTGTGACGACCCCCATTTTACAATCCGGGATTTGCCTAAACTCGAGTCTGGAATTTGTCTACACTTGGCTTTGGTCCCGAGGTTTGCCCTGCAACCTGAGATTCGCCCCGCAGTCGTACTCATACATGCACTTTCGGGTCATCACAATCACCCTCCTCGGGGGCCTAACGTCCTCGTTGGTCACATTTTCGGTTGGTTACAGGCTCTAATACCATTTATAACGACCACTTTTTCCAGTAAGTTATTGTCCACTCTGGAGATTGAGTCGTAGTCCAATATCCTTATAACGTCCTGAACTTTCAGAACCCGGTTTGTTACACAATCTTGCACGAAACTCGGAAAAACTTTAAACCAAACTTAGAGGTCTACTCAAAAGTCAAAATTTGATGTTTTCTAAAACTTCAAACATTCAAGAACTTACAGCGGAAATCGTTTAAGTAAAAAAAAAAAATTAAACAAAGCTATTGTACGATGCTTGATTAATCAGTTGAAATGTTGAAGAATAATCAGCAAAAAGAATAAAAGTTTAAATTGCAAAATACTCCATGAGTCTTAAAAAGTCAAACGCGTCGCCCGCTGAACAAAGTCAACAAAAAGGGGCTGAAGCAGAAAATAGAAGACATCATCCGGTGACAAAACGACAAAATATTCTCTACACCTACCGGTGACGTCAGCCGGATGATCGACGTTATACTACATCCACCGGTGACTAGACGACAAAACGCTTCTTACATCTTCCGGTGGATTATCACACAACATCCACCGGTCACTAAACGACAAAACACTTCCTACATCTTCCAGTGGATTAACACACGACATCCACCGGTCACTAAACGACAAGAGACTCTCTATATCATCTGTCGGGTTTTCATACGACATCCACCGGTGAGTAGAATACTCGACATCATCTGATGACGTCAGCCGGATGATTTGATCCGCCGATGTCTATCAGCGAACAAACACCCAACATCCACCGGCGAACCCATTCGCCGATGGTTGAACTTGCAAACTCACTCAAGACATTCAAAAACCCCTGACCCTAAGTAACTCCAGAAAACTCAACAGAAAGTAGAACAATATCTTAACTACTCAAATTCCATACAAAAACATCTCTAGCTGCGAGAAGGATGAGTTTACTTCACTAAAACCATTAGAACAGTTCAAAATCCTTACATTACTCGAATTCAGTAAAATCGCATTTAAGCCTAACCAAATACTATTATCAGAAAGCTCAAAAAGAACATATTCGAAATATTGAAAACCACTACTGTCATGAAAACTCAACACACAAAAATTGAAACACTATCAACTGAACCTTCACACCAACTGACATCAGTTAAACCGCCCCATCAGCTGCCAGATGGTTACAAAGATGCACTCCAAAACCAGTCTAGTCCTCAGTAGACTCGGAAAACACACCTGCTATCACTTCTTCACTTACATCACAAAACTCATCTATTAGCCTAATGCTAAGTAAGTAAAGCAGTAATGAAATGAAACACTGAAATATAAATTCCTAAACATGCAATTTCTACTTTCTCAACTCAGTTGTTCATACTTCGTTTCTGTTCAGATCCCCCTGTGAAGTTGGGAGTCGGATCAACCCTCCCAAAGTATACATATCCACTGTCTCATTAAGGGGTAGATTAGTTCCCTTAACAGTAAATCTGATTCACATGTTCAGATCCCCCTGTGAAATTGGAAGTTGGATCAATTCTCCCAAAGTATAAATATCCACTGTCTCATTAAGGGGTGGATTAGTTCCCTTAACAGTAAATTGATTCACATGTTCAGATCCCCCTGTGAAATTGGAAGTTGGATCAATTCTCCCAAAGTATAAATATCCACTGTCTCATTAAGGGGCGGATTAGTTCCCTTAAAAGTAAAACTGATTCACATAACTGTTTCAATATGTTCAATCTTCACCATGCTGACATGCATTCAAATTCATTTTCGTTTATTTTTAAAACATGATGCATGACATACCAACACATTCTAGCAAACAAACCCTAACGTTTTGTGACGTAGGCCCGAAGGCACAAGCAAATTTTACTTACCTGGCTCTCCTGGTGATGCTCAGTTTCAACTACTCCAAAAGCTCGCTTACCTAAGTTTATGGCAATACATTAATCCAACTCTCACTAGACCTTACCAAAAATCAATAATAAGATTGAGGAAACCGATTTGAAACTCTGCTACCCGTGTAATCCCTTTTATCTCTAAGAACCCAAACCTACGCTCAATCTCAGCACCTTCAAAATCCTCACATTGTACTCCCTCAGGTAACTAACCACTATATCTTAAGAGAAATGAGGAAACCTTACCTAAGTTGAAGGAGAATTGGGCGAGGAAAATCGCCTAGAGAGCTCGGCTGCTTGAGCTGAAAACCCGAAGAGGAAAAGTATGAAATTGGTGGCGGCTACAGTGCATTAAACCCAACCCTCTTTCCTTAAATACGTTATCCACTTTTGAAAATTGTAAATTTACTCTAGTGCCCTTTGCCTAGTCTTTTAATAACCCTACTTAAATTATTGATTAATCAGGTGTATACCATTAATAATAAAAGAGCTGATTCGATAGAACCGGGTGTTACAATCCTCCCCTCACGGCTTTGTTTGGCGAGGACTTCCCAGTCGGTCACACAAAATGGTACTGCTCTCGCTGGAGTACTTTTAACTTTGGAGTTTTTATGGGATCCATTGCCAATTGTGCTCCAAAACGCGTCTTATTATCATGGGAGGGTTTCTTTACATAGGTTTCATTTCCATATACTTCCTCAAGCGATATGGGATTGTGACGACCCTTTTTTTATGACCCGGGATTTGCCTATACTCGAGTTTGAGATTTGCCTACAATCGGCTTAGGTCCCGAGGTTTGCCCCGCAGTCATACTCATACGTGCACATTCGGGTCATCACATGAAGGAGAATAGTTTGCCGTGTTAGGAAAACGACAAACCGTTCTCCGAGGGGGCACTTGTGAGGGTGAAGACCCCTGCGTTCACGTGCCCCTGACGTGCGTGGGGGATCTTCACCCTCACAAGTGCCTCCTTGACTGAGAATGGTTTGTCATTCTCCTCACGCGGCAAACTGTTCTCCGTCAAACCCATGATCAATTATTGGCTGATCACGGGCTGAACTGCAGAAGAACGACAAACCGTGCTAAGAGAACGGTTTGTCGTTCTCCAAACCTATTGAAAGGCCAAGTTTCTCCCCTCCATTTTCACACCACCTCTAACTCCACTCTTCTCGATCTCTCTAAACCTTTTCAAATATTATCTTACTTTTGAGAATTTTCAAGTATTAGCGACAACGATGTATGATGTAACGCCCCGAATTATCTGAACCCGGGTCGCTACTCATTACTTGACCATGACTAAGAAATTTTCGGATAAATTTTAAAACTTCATTCGACAGTCAAAATTTGACATTTTCTATACATTCAAAACATTTGAAAACTTTGCAGCGGAAAATCATTTAAACAACTATGAAGTTAGACGAACTGTAGAATATACTGTTGGGGTGATTAACGGAAGTGTTGAAGTCATCTGCCGACGACAAGGTCAACGAAAGAAGCAGAAATAGAAAACTGAAGACTTCATCAGTGACAAAACGACAAATCACCTATTTCGTTTTCCGGTGACGTCAGCGGCATCAACCGAAAACGACGAAACACCCATTCCCTCTTCCGGTCAGTAAACGACAAAATACCTATTTCCTCTTCCGATGACGTCAGCCGGAAGACAATTACTTTCCTCTTCCGATGACGTCAGCCGGAAGACATACTCACCCGACTTCCCTTACACTTCTTCTGCCGATGACGTCAGCCGGAAGACAAATGCTTTCCTCTTCCGATGACGTCAGCCGGAAGACATACTCACCCGACTTCCATTACACTTCTTCTGCCGATGACGTCAGCCGGAAGACAAATGCTTTACTCTTCCGATGACGTCAGCCGGAAGACATACTCACCCGACTTCCATTACACTTCTTCTGCCGATGACGTCAGCCGGAAGACAAATGCTTTACTCTTCCGATGACGTCAGCCGGAAGACATACTCACCCGACTTCCATTACACTTCTTCTGCCGATGACGTCAGCCGGAAGACAAATGCTTTACTCTTCCGATGACGTCAGCCGGAAGACAAACATGAGACATCTACCGGTAGACTTCCCTCTTCCGATAGACATCAACACAATTCCTTTCAACAGAACGCAATAAACCTCTACACATAACCACCGATACAAAATTATTCAATTCCACCAATGGACTAAACAACCTGTCTATAACCCGAGAAAGATTCGACTATCTAACAGACTTAAAACATTTTACCAAAATCCATTCATAACACTCCAAGTCATTGTATTGATCAAAATCAGTAAGAACATGAAAATCAGAAATTCTCGAAAACGAAGTCAAGCAGCTGTAATCTCCTTTACTAAAAACTCCATATACTCAATTTAAATCATTATCCACTAAACCTCTACATCTGTAGACAACATGCTAAACCGCCCCATCAGTTACCATGTCGAGGCCTGAATGCACTCCTCCAACGTCCACTATTCCTCAACATGATCAGGAGACACACCTGCTAACACTTCTTCACCTACATCACAAAACTCATCTATTAGCCTAATGCTAAGTAAGTAAAGCAGTATATGAATGAAATAAAATGCTGAGCTTAAACTCCTAAATATGCAGTTTCTATTTTCTCCTCTCAGTGGCATACATATTCGTTCATATCATGATCAGATCCCATGGTTCCCTTGGGAGTGGGATCAATTCTCCCAATGTCTACATCCTCATACTCAATTAAGGGGCGGATGAATTCCCTTAACAGCTGATCTGATCCCATGGTTCCCTTGGGAGTGGGATCAATTCTCCCAATGTCTAAATCCCTTCATAAGTTAAGGGGTGGATTAGTTCCCTTAATAGTTTGTCTGTCGCATACAGTTCATACCTTACCATTCCTTACATGAAATTCATTTTCGTAACTTTTAACAAAACATGATGCATGGACAATAGAAATATTCAAGCATACATAAACCTACTGTTTTGTGATGTAGGCCCGAAGGCACAAGCAATACTTTACTTACCTGGATTCCTTGCAAATGCTCGGTTAAGAGCTACTTCGGGGGTTTGTTCACCTATATTCATAAACAGAACGTTAAACCTCAATCTAAGCTATTCAGAAATCTAAGGAGTGGGTTGGGCATTTCTATTTATCTAACATTCCCGATTCTGCTCTAATCCTCAAGCAGAATCTCTCACTCGTAACATTAACAAAATGCATACGTTGGGATCCTTAAGCTACCTAGGTACTAAAATCAGCAATTAATCGAATCAAAACTCACCTGGGTTGGAGGAATCGGTGAGGAAATCGCCTAGAGAGCTCTGCTGGGTTGAGCTGAAAACCTAGAGTGAAATGAGTATGACGGCTATACCTCATTTACTCTTTCCTTAAATACGTTATCCATTTGCAAAATTGACAATTACCCTTATGCCCTCACTTAGTTACTCATTAACCTAATTGATTTTACCCCTAATTTCATTCTATAAAATTCACACTTAGAAGATTAATAGATTATTTTAATTCTAATAAACCGGGTGTTACAATCTACCCTCCTTAAAAGAATTTTGTCCTCAAAATTCAGTACCTGAACAATCTTGGATGCTGGTCCATCATGTCTTGCTGGCGTTCCCATGTTGTCTCCTCTATATTCTGATTATGCCATAAGACTTTTACTAGTGGAACTTCCTTGTTGCGTAATACCTTCACTGCATAATCCAAGATTCTTACTGGTCTCACCTCATAGGTCAGTGTGGGTTGAATTTCAATGTTCTGTTGTTCCACAATCTGAGATGGATCCCTTAAGCACTTCTTAAGCATAGAAATATGGAACACATTGTGGATTCCTTCCATAGAGTCTGGCAATTGCAGTTCATATGCTGATTTCCCAATCCTCCTCAAGATTGAGAAAGGTCCAACATATCTTGGGTTAAGCTTCCCTCTCTTCCCAAATCTTACAACTCCTTTGAATGGTGATACCTTAAGAAAAACCTCACTACCAACTTCAAACTCTAACTCTCTGCGTCTTCTGTCAGCATAACTTTTCTGTCGACTTTGAGCTGTTAAGATCCTCTGACGGATGAGAGCAACCTTCTCAACAGTTTGCTGCACAACATCAGGACCAAGTAACTGTGCTTCACCAACTTCATCCCAGTACAAAGGTGATCTACATTTTCGTCCATATAATGCTTCATACGGTGCCATTCCTATTGTTGCCTGAAAACTGTTGTTATAAGAAAATTCCACCAAGGGCAAATACTTGCTCCAAGAACCTTGAAAATCCAAAACACATGCCCGGAGCATATCCTCTAATGTTTGGATGGTTCTTTCTGATTGTCCATCTGTTTGAGGGTGGAAAGCTGTACTGAAACTAAGCTGAGTCCCCATTGCCTTGTGCAAACTCTTCCAAAACTTAGATGTAAATCTAGCATCTCGGTCCGAAACTATGGTGCTTGGAACTCCATGCAATCTAACAACTTCCTGAACATACAACTCAGCAAGTGATCCATCGAGTATGTCATCTTCATGGGCAGAAAATGGGATGATTTGGTCAAACGGTCAACTATCACCCAAATTGCATCATGTCCTTTAGTTGTCCTAGGTAGTCCCACAACAAAATCCATGGTTATTTGTTCCCATTTCCATTCAGGAACTGGTAAAGGTTGTAATGTTCCTGAGGGTCTCTGATGCTCGGCTTTAATCTGCTGACAACACAAACATGATCCAACATGTTCTGCCACACTTCTTTTCATACCTGGCCACCAGTAATGCTGTTTAAGGTCCTTATACATCTTCGTACTCCCAGGGTGAACTGAGAATCTAGAAGAATGAGCCTCAGAAAGAATCTCATTCCGAAGTTCCATAATGGCAGGAACAAACCATCTGTTTCTAAACTTAAGAATTCCATCGGAAGAACAGTTAAAGTCTAAATTGTCCGCAGAATCCATACTTGACTTGTACTTGCTGCATTCATCATCATTTGACTGAGCTTCCCTTATTTTCTCAAGAATTGTAGGTCTTAAGGTTATGGCCGAAAGTATAGCTGTTACATTGGATACTGCCTCTAGATTAAACTTTAGAAATTCAGATTCTAAGGCTAATGGTAAGTCAAGTATCAATGCTGAAACTGATGTTGTCACTCTGCTCAAAGCATCAGCTACTACATTCGCCTTACCGGGATGGTACTTAATCTCAAAGTCATAGTCTTTTACAAATTCCAACCATCTACGTTGCCTCATGTTTAGTTCCTTCTGTGTGAAAATATACTTCAGACTCTTATGATCTGAAAATATTTCGCACGATTGTCCAAACAAATAATGCCTCCAAATCTTAAGCGCAAATACTACAGCAGCTAACTCTAAGTCATGTGTAGGGTAATTCTTCTCATGAGTTTTCAACTGTCTGGAAGCATAGGCTATCACTTTTCCTTCTTGCATCAAGACACAGCCAAGACCAATCTTGGATGCATCACAATAAATACTAAATTTACCATTCTCGGCAGGAAGGGTTAGGATTGGAGCATTGGTCAGTTCTGTTTCAAGGCTTGGAAGCTAAGTTCACATTCATCGGTCCATAAATACTTCACATTTTTCCTTGTTAGCTTAGTGAGAGGTGTAGCAATCTTTGAAAATCCTTCAATGAACTTCCTATAATATCCTGCAAGTCCAAGAAAACTTCTAATATCAGTAGCATTCTTCGGTTGGGGCCATTCCTTAACTGCTTGAACTTTTGCTGGGTCGACAGATAATCCCTCTCCAGAGATGACATGTCCTAAAAAGTGAACTTGGTCCAACCAAAATTCACACTTAGAAAACTTGGCGTATAATTGGTGCTGTTTCAGTAATCCTAACACTAAGTTTAAGTGTTCTGCATGCTCCTCCTTGGTTTTGGAATAGATTAGAATGTCATCTATAAATACAATGACAAACTTGTCCAAATACTCATGAAACACTCTGTTCATAAGGTCCATGAATGCTGCTGGTGCATTTGTCAAACCAAAAGACATAACCAAAAACTCATAATGCCCATACCTTGTGCGAAAGGCAGTCTTTGGGATATCTTCAGATTTAACCTTCAGTTGGTAATAACCGGATCTAAGGTCAATCTTAGAGAAAACTCTTGCACCATTGAGCTGGTCAAATAAATCATCAATCCTAGGCAGGGGATACTTGTTCTTAACAGTTAACTTATTCAGTTCTCTATAATCGATGCACATGCGCATTGATCCATCCTTCTTTTTGACAAAAAGGACAGGTGCACCCCACGGTGAAAAGCTCGGGCGTATGAACCCTTTCTCTAACAACTCTTCCAACTGCTCTTTTAATTCCTTGAGTTCTGCAGGTGCTAACCTATAGGATTTTTAGACACAGGTTCAGCTCCAGGGTAGACATCTACAACAAACTCAATTTCTCTATCTGGTGGCAAACCGGGAAGGTCATCTAGAAACACTTCAGGGAAGTCTTGGACAACAAGGATATTTTGAGGAGTTGCCTTACCTACAAGTTGTGTATCTAGAACACATGCCAAGAAGCACAAGTACTCCTTGCATGGTGAAGGTCTAAAATTTAAAGAAGTCATAACAGACATTTCCTTACTCTTCTCTGAAGCTTGGAAGGTATGTTTCAAACCACCAGGGGGTTGGAAACTAACTATCCCAGTCCTACAATCAATTATGGCGTGGTGTTTGAACAACCAATCCATTCCTAAGATTACATCAAATCCCATTATATCCATAACAATTAAATCAGCAGATAGATTTTTGTCCCCTACTAATACCATGCAATCATGCAACACTTGGTTGGAATGTAAATGTTCACCAGAGGGTAAAGAACATTGAATACATGCCTAGAAGGTGTGGGATTGTACTTCTAACTTATCAGCAAAAGCAGACGCAACAAAAGAATGGGTTTGCTCCTGAATCTAGCAAGGTAAAGCAGGCATAGAATTAACCAATATAGTACCTGACACAACAGCGGGCTGGTCCTCTTCGCCCGACTCCATCATGGAAAATATTCTCGGTTTATCTTAGCAGGGCCACTCTCAACGTTGGGCAGTCTCTGATGACATGGCCAGTCTTCTTACAGTTGAAACATCGAAGGACTCTGGGCTTCGGGCAATCCTTAAGCGAATGTCCAAACTCCTCACAGTTATAACTACTTACCAGTCCCAAACTTACACTCGCCCAGGTGGCTCTTCATACATTTCATGCACTGAGGAAACTTCTGGCATCAGGTACCTTCTTTCCAGTACCCTGACTACCCTGGCCTTCAGCAGGCCTCTTTATCCCTCTCTGCTGGTGGGGCTGAAAGAACTTTCGCGGGCTTCCTTTGGTCCAGCACACTTCATTTCAGCTTCTTCTGCCTCCAATGCAGTAGACACTACTTCACTGAATGACAAGCCTTGATGCCTGAATACTTTACTCCTCTGTAAATTTCTGGCTTTAGACCTTGCAGGTATTGAAACACTTTGTCCTCATTCCTATGAACGAGGTATCAGCAAACCTTGACAGAGACTCGAATTGCCTATTGTACTCTGCCACAGACCCAGTCTGCTTCAAGCTCAAAAACTCAGCCTTCTTTGCGTTCTGGCCAGTGGTGCTAAAGTATTTCTCGTAAAAGACTTCCTTGAATTGCGGACCAGGGCATGGTTGCGATATCGGTGGTGATCTCCAGCGACTCCCCACCAAAGTTGCGCATCACCGGCTAGATGAAACGTTGCCAAAATGACTTTCTCTCCTTCTCAACATTGGCACACCTGAACATGCTCTCTATCTTTTGAAGCCATTCCTCAGCGACAATCGGGTTTAGATGACTTTCCATCAAATGTGGGTGGTTGCAGCCTACGAAATCTATCCCCTGAATGCTCATTGACTGACCTGAATTGGCACTTCCTTGTGTTTCTCGACTCAATAACACACCTAACTGGTCAGATTGCTGTCGCACAATGTCTGTCTGCTGACGCATCAACTCCGTCAGCCTGTCTAATTACACTTGAATCTTCTTCACTCCTCAAGTTTGGCATCTCCCTAGGTACTCTTGGTCTCCCCGGTCGTCCTAGCCATTTGTATAAGGTTCTGCACAAGGTTATCTATACTCATAACACATCTTATAAACTAAAGCTAACATAAACACTTACAGTAGTGGAGATATTCATGCGAAGAATGGCATGATGAGTAATCTTATGGAACGGTTTAGCAACATGTCTTGAACCATACTGTAACGCCCCGAATTATCTGAACCCGGGTCGCTATCATTGACTTGACCATGCTAAGAGAATTGTCGGATAAAATTTTAAAATTCATTCGACAGTCAAAATGGAAATGTTCTATTACATTCAAAACATTGAAAACTTGCAGCGGAAAATATTTAACCAACTATGACACGTTAGACGAATGTAGAATATACTGTTGGGGTGATGAAGGAAGTGGTGAAGTATTGGCGACGACAAGGTCACGAAAGAAGAAGAAGAAAGAGAAAACGAAAGACTTCATCAGGGACAAAACGACAAATCACCTATTGCGTTTTCCGGTGACGTCAGCGGCATCAAACCGGAAAACGACGAAAACGAAAACACCCATTCCTTCGTTCCGTCAGTAAACGACAAACTACCTATTTCCTCTGTTCCGTGACGTCAGCCGGAAGACAATTACTTTCCTCTTCCGATGACGTCAGCAGGAAGACCTTTACTCACCCGACTTCCCTTCCACTTCTTTGCCCGATGACGTCAGCCGGAAGACAAATGCTTTCCCCCTTCGATGAGTCAGCCGGAAGACATACTCACCCGACTTCCATTACACTTCTTCTGCGATGACGTCAGCCGGAAGCAAATGCTTTACTCTTCCGATGACGTCAGCGGAAGACATACTCACCCGATTCCATTACACTTCTTCTGCCGATGACGTCAGCCGGAAGACAAATGCTCTGTACTCTTCGATTGAGTCAGCCGGAAGACATACTCACCCGCACTTCCATTACATTCTTCTGTCGATGACGTCAGCCGGAAGCAAATGCTTTACTCTTCCGATGACGTCAGCCGGAAGCCAAAACATGAGACATCTACCGGTAGACTTCCCTCTTCCGCTAGACATCAACACAATTCCTTTCAACAGAACGCAACTAACCCTCTACACATAACCACCGATACAAAATATTCAATTCCCACCAATGGACTAAACAACCTGTCTATAACCCGAGAAGATTCGACTATCTAACAGACTTAAAACATTTTACCAAAATCCATTCATAACACTCCAAGTCCTTGTATTGATCAAAATCAGTAAGAACATGAAAATCAGGAAATTCTCGAAAACGAAGTCAAGCAGCTGTAATCTCCTTTACTAAAAACTCCATATACTCATTTAAATCATTATCCACTAAACCTCTACATCTGTAGACAACATGCTAAACCGCCCCATCAGTTACCATGTCGAGGCCTGAATGCACTCCTCCAACGTCCACTTATTCCTCAACATGATCAGGAGACACACATGCTAACACTTCTTCACCTACATCACAAAACTCATCTATTAGCCTAATGCTAAGTAAGGTAAAGCAGTATATGAATGAATAAAATGCTGAGCTTAAACTCCTAAATATGCAGTTTCTATTTTCTCCTCTCAGTGGCATACATATTCGTTCTATCATGATCAGATCCCTGGTTCCCTGGGAGTGGGATCACATTCTCCCAATGTCTACACCTCATACTCAAGTAAGGGGCGGATGAATTCCCTTAACAGCTGATCTGATCCCATGGTCCACTTGGAGTGGGATCAATTCTCCCAATGTCTAAATCCCTTCATAAGTTAAGGGGTGGATAGTTCACTAATAGTTTGTCTGGCGCATACGTTCATCCCCCTTTTTTACCATTACTTAACATGAAATTCATTTTCGTTTAACTTTAACAAAAACATGATGCACTGGACAATAGAAATATTCAAGCAGTACATAAACAACCTACCTGTTTGGGATGTAGGCCCGAAGGCACAAGCAAACTTTACTTACCTGCTGAGTCCTTGCAAATGACCGGTTTTAAGAGCTCTTCGGGGGTTCCCTATATCATAAAACGAACGTTAACTCAATCAAGCTATTCCGAAATCTAAGGAGTGGGAGGTGGGCATTTATATTTACTAAACATATCCGATTGGCTCTAATCCTCAAGCAGAACTCTCACTCGTAACATTAACAAATGCATACGTTGGGATCCTTAAGTACCTATGTACTAAAGCAGCAATAATGAACTCACACTCACTGGGTGGAGACCGGTGGAGGAAGGAAATCGCCTCCATAGAGAGCTGGCTGGGTGAGCTGGAAAACCGATGGTGAAATGCGTATGACGTCCTATACCCCCATTTAATCTTTCCTTAAATACGTTATCATTTGCAAAAATTGACACTTACCCCTGATGCCCTCACTTAGTTATATTAACCTAATTGCTTTTACCCCTAATTTCATTCTATAAAATTCACACCTTAGGAAGATTAATAGATTATTTAATTTCTAATAAACCGGTGTGTTACAGATGATATTCAATTAGAGCGAATTGATTTCGACGAGCCACAAGCTTTGATGTCGCTATCAAATGGTATTTCTGCGCATGCACTCTGCAAATTCAAAGAGGAACTCCTCACTGTCTAGATCATTTTTTCAATTTATTAGAACTCACTACAATAAAAAAAATTAGGACACAAAAAAAAATAATATAATTTAAAATATCTTCAGGCTGTATTTTGTTATATGCGACTTCATCAAACCAGAAAAAATCGCAAAGGTTAATGCTTGCCAAGGCAGGTTGAGTATCCACTCTTTTCATAATCTAACGATTTTTCGGATAGGGGTTTTTTTTAAAATCATTAGCCACATGAAAAGAGTGGAAGTACTCAACCTGCCTTCCAGCATTAAGATTTTCGATATCTTTCTTTTGTGGTTTGCTGAAGTCATATAATCAAATTTTAGCCCGAAGCTAGTTCAATATAATTAGTTGTTTTTAATGAAATTCTTTTTTATTTTAGTTTATTTTAGAATACTTATTATATGAATTAGTAAATTATAATTATTATTGTTTCCGTTATCTACAGGTTAAATCCCAAAAAATACTCAAAGTATTAATTTAATTCTTATCGTATGTGGAAAACATGTGGTAAAAAGTAGCTTTAAAACACATTAATTACTTTATGATTTAAAACACGTTTTCTATTAATTAATAAATTACATTAATAAAACAAATTATCAACCACGGTAAGAAACTTATAATAAAATCAAATAATAATAATATAGTTTGTAAAATCTTCGGATGTCGAATTTGGAAAGGCTTAAAGTATATTCGACCCCAAAAAAACATGAAATGGTGGGCCCTTGGCGAGGAGCTTCGATTTTTTTCAGCACAGCGTTTACACCACAGACCGATGTGTTCCAGTAAAAAGGCACGATTCAAAATACCTCGAAGATATGTTGAGCGATGGTACTGAGACTTTCAGGAACAACTGGAGCAGACATTTACCATAGTTGAGTTTTCCTACATAACAGTTATCAGTCCACCATCGGTAGGGCACCTATGAAGCAATGTATTGAAGGAAATGTAGGTCACCCTTTACTGGGACGAGGTTGGGAAAAACAAAACTCTTGACCTGATATCTGAACACAATGTCAGATAAGATTGCTACTATTCGGAATAAGATGATGACGGCACAAAGCCGGCAGAAGGGTTATGCAGGATCAACAGGAGCAGGGAAACTCGCAGTTTTCAGTAGGAGATGAAGATTATTAAAGGGTCACCATGTAAAGGAGTCTTAAGATTTGGCAAGAAGGGAACACTAATCTAGATTTATGGGATCCTTCCATGTATTGGCAAAAAATCGGGGTCACAGCTTACATGACTGAAACTGCCCCCATCGTTGGATAAAAGTTACTAATGGCTTCCATGTGTCAATGTAAGAAAGTGCATGCGATCGATGCAGTGTCAAATCCAGCCACGATATTGGTTTAGAACCGACACTGGATGTAGAGGAGAAACCGCTACAGATATTGGGAATATGCAGTCAACGACTCTGAGAAACAAGAGATCCCATTGGTGAAAGTTTTGGGCAAATCACAGGGCATTGAGAAGCCAAATGGGAAAGGCAGCAGGGATGTTGGACAAATATCCTAAGTATTTGCTTGAGAAATTTCAAGGACGAAAT